>SNVD02002033.1:0-15783 GCA_013180625.2 Boswellia sacra | reverse complement strand
CACCTCCGCGATTCCCATGCTTTGGAGGAAGTACATGGTGGGGCGCAGCTGGGTTTTGACGCTGCAGACGAGCAGCCTCGGCCGCCGGTTGATGACCCTTCGCAAATCGGAGCCGTTCACCTTGGCTTCGCGGAGGAGGAAGGTGAAGATTGGAAGGATGGTTGAGGCGTTGGAGGATAGGATTTCGGGGCAGATGGAGACGAGGCGGCGGATGTCGAGCATCGTGAAGGTCATGGAGGTGAGTAAGTCGATGGTGGATTTCATGTCGACGAGAGAGGCGGAGATGATGGGTGGATGATCTTTGATTAGTGAGAGGAAATCGAGGCCTATTGAGTCGAGGTAGAGAAGCTTTTCTTGGAATTCAGAGGGGGGCAAGGCGGAGGGGGAAGGTAGTGGTGGGGATATGGATGGGATTTGAGTAATCTTGGGGGGTATAAGGGGAAGAGGGGTGATCGTTTTGGTAGAAAGGGAGGGAAAATGGAGGTTTCTAGGGCGAGAAAGTGAGGGAAAATCATGGTGAGAGGAGGGAAAATGGAGTTTGGGATTGGGATGAGAAAATGAGGAAGAAAGAGTGTCCTGCATTGCATTGCTAGTAGCAGTCTACATGGTTGATTGAGAGAGAAAATTTGTAGCTCTGGTTCGAGAGGAATTATATAATTTTAATTATTTAGTGATGGCTAAAAGAGATAAAATTCCAAATTTTATGATTGGGAGATTGTGAGCTACGTGTGCTGTGTTATCTGATGCCTCAGGAACTTCGTTGGGATAGAAGATAAAAGCCAAGCCCATGCCCAAGCTGCAGAAAGCCCTCTTTATGTGGGCTAGGGCTTTACATGGGGCAAATAACGATGTGTGTCCTTTCAGGTTTCAATCAACAATATACAAATTATTCCCCTCCCCACCCAACCCACCCCACCCCACCCCACCCCACAAAAAAAAAAAAAAAAACCTTATGATTTTCTATGTACTATGATTTCAGCTTTTATTACTATAAACCAAAAGGCAAAGTAGGAATTTCAACATTAAAAAAGGGCAGTTCGTGTTGTGAAATGGCAATCAAATAAGTGAAACAAAATTGCAAGGGTACAAGTGAAAGAGAATAAGATGAGAGGGACTCAAGGGGGAGCGCACACTTTACACTTGTATTAGCTCTTCAAATAGTTACACTGCGAATGAAATTTCCAAAGAGGGATTCTATTTACAGGGAATTCTGCATTCATGGAGAATTCAAAGGAGGTAGCATGTATATCAATTATCAAGTATGATGGAACCCCAATTTTAACACAAAATTTGAAGAAGCGTCAAGATCTTGCAAGGATATTGATAAAGGCAAACCCACAGGCGCAGAAAAGCCCAATTTCTATGGGATTGGGCTTTGTGAATAATCTCAAACCACAAAGAGCAAAAACCTTCCCCCCCTTAATGGCTTACTATACATTTGTTTTCTCCCCAAAATTCAACAAATGTACACAATACCCCATGATGATGAAATCATTTATAAACTCTCATATTGGTAAATGGTTATATGAAATCTGCTCATAAAAATTTGTACGATAAATTTTGAAAAATCAGGTAAACAATAACATATTTTAGAAACTTATATTTTTGTGTAACATGAAGGCAAACGAAAAAGGGGGGAGCAGTGAACAAAATTAAAGAATAGAAAAGGGGGAGCAATGGAGGGTAATAACTAAAAGGTGAAGGGAGGTAAATGAGATTTACGGGGAAGGGAGATCACCAAGATTTCCGGTTACCCTAAATATGTGGGGCCGGTGGCATGATAAAACCTCTCCGCCCGTCCATCCAATCAATCCAAACCCGTTAAAAGCCACTCCTACTTATCCTTTCATTTCTCCTCCACCACCACCATTTCCCTTCATTTCTCCTCCACCCACTCTTCTTTCCTCTCTACCTGTAATTCACACACGCCTTCTTCTACTGCCTACAATGGCTTGCTCAGCTGCTTCCGCTGCTGCTACTGCCACCACTTTCATGTCCTCAACCCCCACCAGGCCTCTTTTCCCTTCTTCTTCTCAAACCCTAACCATCCCTCGCTCCTTCTCCGGCCTTTCTAAACCCCTTCAATCTCGGCTCCCACGATCCTTCTCCTTCACTCCTGCCTCCCCTTCTAGAAGGTCCTTCGTTGTCAGAGCCACTGTATGTTACTCTCTTTTCTATATATCTTTCGTTTCAGATTAATTTGATATGCAATGCAATGCAATGCAATGCAAATTTTGAGTATTTAAATTTAATTAACGGATTTTAGTAACCCACAACTTTGTATTAGTGAATGCATTGACATTTATATAAAGATTTTTTTTTTTAAATTTCATTTACAATTTGGTCCCGGATGGTTAAGGATTGATAAGGTTTATAGGCGAGGTTAAAAAATTTCTTATGCTAGTACTGGTTGATTGGAATACATTTGAAATTTTAGATGGATTTTAACTTTTCCCGGTTGGCTCTAAGCTTCAATGAGTAATTTTTGCTAATGTCTTGTTAAGCAGTTGCTTCGAAACACTCTCCGAAGTCTCTTACTCAAGTTGGTATACGTACATTTAATGTTTATGATCACAAGTGACGTGTGGATTGGAGTAATTTATCTAAAAGGCAATGCCCAGTGAAAATTCCATACAGGGTTCAATATAACTCATGAGATCTGCCTGTTGAGATGAGGCTGATACATGATCTAAGACTCTAGTTTTGTGTTTGTATGAACTTGCTAAGTTAACTTTTACAATGTTGATTTAACTAATCATGTGTGTTGTTTTCTCTTGTATCTTTTTACAGAGTGATGCACCATTGGTTGGTAATATAGCACCCGATTTTGAGGCAGAGGCTGTTTTTGATCAGGAGTTCATCAAGGTTGATTATAAGGAAAAAGAATGATATTCTAAGATATGACTAGTACACTTACTTGTGTTCTTCACTTTATGTACACTTCTATGTGAAAAGTTATATCCTATAAAAATTGGATTCATCTGCTGTATCCATTTGTTCTTATCTAACTGCTGAATCTTAATTTCAGGTCAAACTCTCAGAATACATTGGGAAGAAATATGTAATTCTCTTTTTCTACCCATTGGACTTCACATTTGTGTGTCCCACAGGTTTGTTTAATTGTGAACTAACATAACCTATATTTTTAGCACAAGTGGAAGCAACTTTTTTCTTATCTTTTCCCATTTACCTGTTGCAGAGATCACAGCCTTCAGTGACCGTTATGCAGAGTTTGAAAAGTTAAACACTGAAGTATTGGGTGTCTCAATTGACAGTGTGGTACGTCACCTGTAAAAGGAGTTCAAATACTTGAATAAGTTTAATGCTAGCTGACATCTTATTTCTAGTAGATTTTTGGTGTGCCTGTATTTCTTTTCGTCACTAAAAATATGGGGGAGTTGCGTATTGGAGTACCAGTAAAGTGAATCAGGAGATACCTCATACTCCCTTTTATATGTCTACCTTAGTTTGAAAATCTTGTTCATTTATTTGCCTGTGACTAGTTCCTACTTACTGGTGGGTTTACTTTAGTATATCCCCTTTTTTTGTGAGAAGTACTTCAGCATCCTGATTATAGCTTCACCTTAGCTTGAGCATATTGTTGAAGAAAAATTATCTACTGATGCTTAGCTTTCTCCAATACACTTGATTTTGGTGGCTTGTATTCTTTTTCTGATCAATGGAAGTGTGAACCTGTTATACCTTGCAGTTAGAGATGTATATGATATACCAAAGGGTCAATGAAGTTGTGTATTTAAATGTCATGGTGTAACAATTCTGAGTTCGTGAATACTCTTAACGCTTGTGAGAATTGGATGTAATAATGTTGCTATTTAAGGTTTATTTATGATGCACTATGTGTCAAAAATCATAGTTAATAATTGCATATTTCTTACCAACTTTAAGTGAGTCAATAGCATCAGCATCTGTGGAGATGACATTTGTGCTTGTCTATAGTTTGCTTCAGTTAATGGTTGACTTTATGTGTGATACATGGTGAAGTTCTAGATTGATATAGGGAATGTTAGAAATGGAAAAATAAAATAAAATAAAATACAAAAAAATAATTCAGGTTGTAAAAAATCATATATCCTGTCTATAATTTATGACATTTGAATTATGGGAAAGTCATTTGTGACTGCTGCTTAACAGCTTCATGCATATGGTTGAGATTGCTTATGGTTTTGATGTTATTTGAATGATTAGTTGGCATATTTAGATTATGATTTCTAATCTAAAATATGAAATTTCTTATGAATCTTGATCTTTTTTATTATTCTTGTAGTTCTCACACTTGGCATGGGTCCAAACAGACAGAAAGTCCGGTGGCCTGGGTGATTTGAAGTATCCACTAATTTCTGATGTCACCAAATCAATTTCAAAATCTTATGGAGTTCTGATCCCTGATCAGGTATGAGATGAAGTTAATTTTCACAAGTCCTCTCCTTGAATAGCAGTTCATCTGTATCCTCTGGATCTGCCAATGTTCTATTAGCCCTGTGAATCATATTGATTGGATCGAGTAGTGTTGGTCATTTATCATCTTTACTAATTTCATTCATCATCCTTCTTTGCATAGGACCTTTTTTTTTCTTTTCTTCTTTTGGTCGTCAAAATTAAATTAAAAAAGCAAGAGAAAAGGATTTTTTTCCCTGTGTTTTGTCTATATTCTCAGCATTTGTTTTGTTCTGGCTTTAAATTCCTGAGCATCTAAAAGTTTCATGTCAACATGCTATAATGTTGTGTGGTATGAAGAAATCTTGTCCAAGCCTGGTTGGCAGGCACCCAATGAGGAAGTGTACAAGTTAAAACTAATTGTTGGAAACTACACTTTCCTTTTTCCTTTCTAACTGATAATATGAACGTAACCTTGTCTATTAGAGCATGCTTGACTGGGTTCTTTTTTGAAAAACATGTTTTTTAGTATTAGAGTTGAAAACAGTTAATTGTCTTTTATGGAAAGGATATACATTTGAATTTTTGGCATTTACTGAGAAGTGATAACCACTATAGCTGGGTTTTTGTCATTTATGAATTCAAATTCAATTATTGTTATGTCAAATTAACAGATCATTTTTTTAGGTGATGTATGTTTTTGTTTCATATTTAGACAATTTTGGGATTAATGTTTTCTCATTATTAACAGTTTCACTCATCCTTACACGCTTGTCAATAGTTATAGGACCAGCATGGACACATAGTTGTGTAACCTTGTTTATGATACAGGGGATTGCACTGAGAGGACTTTTCATTATCGACAAGGAAGGAGTCATCCAACACTCCACCATTAACAATCTTGCCATTGGTCGTAGTGTTGATGAGACATTGAGGACACTGCAGGTAATTATATATTTTACTGGGATAGATGAGATTGACCAATATCAGAAGAATTCATTTATGATCTTACCATTAAATATATTCAAAGAAAATTTTTCCTTGCTACTGTTGTTAAATATTGTCAAAGAAAATTATTCTTTGCTACTGTTGTAACTTTTCTTGCTTCCTTTGTACCTATTATTTTTGTAGGCCTTGCAGTATGTGCAGGAAAATCCCGATGAAGTTTGCCCAGCTGGGTGGAAGCCTGGGGAGAAATCCATGAAACCAGATCCAAAAGGCAGCAAAGAGTACTTCGCTGCACTGTAGAGAGGCTAGAATTGAAACTTCGGTTGGAAATCTCTCTCCGTTGATTAGGAAGGTGTAGAAGAGTTTTGTCTTCATGTATCATTTTACTGATTCTGAGTTTTGAGGAGCATTCTGTGGGAATAAATGCGCTGGATTTGATGAAGCTTTTATGTTTTTGTAGTTCAATGCAGAAACAAACCTCTTTAATTGTTGCCCCTGAGCCATTGGATTGGTAAATGCATGTTGCTCTTTCATGTCATTTGTGTTTTTAGATCTGAACTACACAAGTGTAGCTGAGCAAGGCATGATGTTTGAAAGTAGCGTATTTTAAATCTTCAATGCTCCTGAGGCCAATCTGCTTGTTTAGAATAAGTAAAATATGTTTAAGGTATGATGTTTGAAAGTGGCAGAGTTAGATGATTGTGGTAAATGACAAAGCCGCATAAGATTTAATCATTTTTTTTTCTTTTTCAAATCCATAATATTTTGAGCGATGTAGCATGGAGGGCCTCCTTGTAGATCTAAACAAGAGGCATCGACTTTGAGGTACTACAATTCCTGTGTTCCGATACACCGCATTGCAAAGTTGTGGGTATGTTTAGGACTGATGTGATGTTCAAAATTGCAATGGAAAAATATTGTTGCGAAAATTCGTTGTTAATTGTATTGTCTCAAAAATCTTAGGGTATTATAAAATTTTTGTTAAAACTTATTGTGTTTAGACATGGTAAATTCTATACGATCTGTTAATACGACACGAATCTATTCGATAAAAACGTATTTTGGATTTAATATTATCAGATCGAATCGTTAACGGATTAACACGGTGGAACTTGTTTGATATTGGATCGTGTTTGGGGTTTATCCTATAAAAAATCTCTCACCTATTTAATCCCTTAACATTAAGGATAATATGGTAAATTTATTTATGATAAATAAAAAAAAAGACAAAACTAATTTATAACTATGTTTAATCTAATTAAAATTATTCTAATACAATTATGTCAGCTTTTTTTAGATGTGTATAAGTAATGACATTATGATGGGGAATATAAAGAAGAAACTTATAAAACGCCTTATTTTATTTTTAAAAATCATTTAATAATTAGACATTTTTAAATATGCTTCATATGGATCTTTAAATGATATGGGATACAAATTTTTTTTAATATTTTCGTATTATATTAAATTTGGATATTTCAATAGATTTCAAAATATTTGTTGTATTTTAAATTTATAAACTATTAGTTGTATTAAATGTTTAGAATTTATACAAATCTTGTTACAAATATTATTGTCTAATTTGAAAATAAAAAACGAGTTAAATGGGTTATATTCGGGTTACACGTTAACAGCCGGATTTGGGTTTTAATATTTATACCCAATAAGTTAATGGATCGGATTTGGATCAATATAATTTAACACGATACGAATACGAAACGACACGAAACTATTGTAACACAACCTGTTGCCAGGTTTAATTTTGCTATTCAAAAGCTATAAAAATGTGTTTGGTAAATTTGTTTTTTAAAAATTAATTTTCAAGAAAAGACTAAAATTAATTTATTTTAAAAAATTATGTACTTTTTAATTTTTTAGTAAATATAAAATTAAATTATTAAAAATAATTAAATTGTTTGTATATTATTTAAAATTATAATATTGAAATAATTAAATATATTAATTAATTTATTATAAAAAAGATATCATTTTTGAAAATTAAAACGGTACTCGTAGCATTGGTCTTAGAGCAGCGATAGTCATCATCTATTGTTGGTGTTGCTGGTGATGTGCCGTGTTTGGCATCACTGTCACCACCATAATGTGTGTCGTCGTGCGCTCTATCAAAATAAGTTGATGTCATTGTCACTTAAGTCTCCGGTGAATGGGGATTAGACAAGTGAAATTTCGGTTTTAAAATTTCAATCGTTTGATCCAGTTCACTGGAGACTTGAATGGTGATGATGTCAATAGATTTTAGCAGATCGGTCGACAGCAAACGTTTTGGTGGTGGTGGTGACGTCGGATATCATCGACGGCAGTGACAGCGATGCAACTCTTCGGCTGTGACTATTTTGTTTTTCAGAAATGGAGTTAAAAAATAAATCTTAATAATTCTGTATTTTATGATATATTAATTAATTATTAATTTGAAAATTTTAATATTGAAGAGTATTTTTGGATTTTTATTATGTGAGTAAGACAATTTTGGTATTTAACTTTTCAAAATCAATTTTCAAAGGTTGTTTTGTCTCCTCCTTGATTTTGTAATCTATTACGGAAATTGATTCTTGAAGCAGCAGTTTTCTAGACAATTAGTATAACGTGACCAAAATAACTATAGTTAGTAGTAGAATCCGAAAGCTGCTGCAGGATCAGGGTTAAACACACTCTATATCTCATAGGAAAAAGACTAAAATCCGGATCTAGAAATCCCTTTTGAAAGCTTTCTAAATAGAAGCATTCCAGCCTATTTCAGTTTAGATGAAGAAACTGTGTATGTTGTATCTCTGAAGAAGTTGAATATGACGTGGGTAGAATGAAAAAACTCATTTATACAATAAAATGGTTGTTTGAAAATCAATTGAATGTTGATTGAGAAAATAATAATAATATAGATGATTAATACTAAGGTTATTTTAGAAATGAGGGTAAATGATCTAGAAAACCAGGATTGAATAAAATCTCTTTAACAGTACATACCTATATCTAGACTTAAATCAATCAAAATCTTTGGGTGGTTTTTGTCCTCTGTCAATCAAAAAGAATTTCTTTTTTTGTTTAAATACAATTTTCTTAATAACTAAAATTACACGAAAACCAAAATACAATAAAATTTGAACTCAACATAGAATTTGTTGCAATAAGAAACGAGAAAACAAATCAACATACGCCCTTGAAAAGGATGACATTCTATTCTAGCAAAAGCTAATCGTCCAGTGGTTAATTTCAGTTTAAGTTATTAAAAATTATTTATTATATCAAATAAATTTTGTATTTTCAATATTTATAATGAACAATTTGAATAAAAGTTATTAAATTATGATTAATTAGTTTATTAATAATTTTGGTTTAATGTTGTTGCATAATTGATTGTAGAAATTGTTGGTGTCAACGTGCATGTGCCATGGACATGATAAATTTTGTCCAACTTGTGATAAAACAAGAATATTATTTTGTTTATTATTTTACTGTTTCTAGAATTATATTTTAGGAAGTATTTGATTCATAATAAATATCTCTTTAGATTATGATATAGTATCTTGTATCCTAATTAGAATATGAGAATATTTATTTGTCCTAATTCCTTTAGGAGTTTCATTATATTCCTTCATATTTTATTTCTCCTCATCCTAATATGATTTTGATTAGAATTTTTACAGGATTTTTAGGAGATTTCGTCCAGGCATACCACTATATATACAAAGTTATTTCTACATAACGGAGTATGCTGATTATGTGGTGTGTTGTGTGAGTTTTTGTTTCGGCATTCTAACAATAAAGGAAGAGAGCTTCAACGCAAAGAGGAATGTCTTTATTGTTTTGATTTTATGAGTCTTTGATACATGTATGAGAGATAAAAATCATACATGAGTTGTTGATTAAGTCTGTGTGAGTTAGTGGACACTTGGGATAACTTGCAGGTTAAGTGTTTATGTAATTCAATGTCAGACATCGTGTATTATGTATAACTTAACAGTGTGTTGTTAAGTTATCTGTAACAGAGAGTGGGCAGTGTCACTAGAGTTTAAGATCTTTGCGAAGATTTTGTTTTACAAAGATTAGGTCAGTGTGTGAGAGTGAGTCAACACTGTAAAAGGTCCTAAAGATTGTACAAATAAGAACTTAGGGAATTGCTGTCCGTAGATGTAGGATTTATAACCGAACCACGTAAAAATCCTCCTGTGCCGATTTACTTTACAGTTTACTGTTATATTTCTTATAACTGCATACTTCCAGAACTTACAATTGGTATCAGAGTAGGTTCACTGATAGACAAGTGAAGAAAACAATCACGTTGATCTGGAAGGATGGAGTTTATTCGTAATGGAGGATCCGGAACACAACCACCTATTCTTAGTGATAGTAATTACTCATATTGGAAGGTAAGAATGATGATGTATATCAAATCTCTTGATGACAGGGCATGGACTAGTGTGCTTAAAGGATGGATACCGCCAACAAAGTGAAATGCTTTTGGTGATTCCGAACCCAAACCGGAAGATGAATGGATATCGACGTTCTAGCTGGAATTCAAAGGCTCTCAATGCAATTTTTGCTGCAGTGAACCTAAACAATTTTGGACAGATTTCCAGGTGCAAAGTTGCCAAAGAAGCATGGGACATACTTGAGGTAAAACATGAAGGTACAACATCGGTTAAAAGATCTAAATTGATGAGACTTAATTCTCAATTTGAAAATTTAATGATGCATGAAGATGAATCGATTTCTGAGTTTTACTCTAAGATATGTCATATCACAAATTCGGCATACATGCTTGGAAAAACCTTCACTGATACAGAAATTGTTAACAAAATAATTAGGTCTGCCCTAGATAAATTTCAACCTAAAATTTCAGTCATTGAGGAAATTAAGAACACTGATGAGATGAGGGTTGATGAACTGATTGGCATTCTCCAAAATTTTAAAATTAATCAAAGTACTAGGAAGCAAAAAGGAAAAAGCATTGCATTCAATGTGAAAACTGAAAAATCTGATGATGAAAGTAATAATGAGCTTGATGAAACTGATTCTAAATAGATTGCTTTTCTACCAATAAACTATGTCAAGTTCATGAAGAATCAAGGAAAGCCATCAAACTCAAGTGATGAAAAATTCAGAAAGTTCAACAAGGAGAATGACAAGAAGAAATCAAAACAACCTGAAAAGAAAGGGCAAATTCAGTGTTATGAATGTTCTGGTTATGGGCATATTCAGTCTGAATGTGCTAATCTCAAGAAAAAAACAAAGGACTGACAGCAACATGGAGTGATGAATCAGAATCGGAGTCAGAAGTTCAAGATTGCATGAGCAATTTTGTTGCATTTACTGCATCTGCAACGGATAAAGGGAAAGTTGTTATGTCTGACATAATAGAAAATTACAGAACCAGTGTTGATCATTCTAATGAAGAAGATGGACCAGAATACTATAAAGAGTTGTAAGAGACATACAACGCACTCTATGGTGAATGGCTGAATCAGAAGGAAGAAATCAAAATCTTGAAGAAGAAGATTGAGGTGCTGGAATGTGAAAAATCCTATACTGAAAATCATATCTCGGAGTTGGAGACTGTTTTGACAGACAAAACAGCACATATTGAGAAAATCACAACAGAACTGGTTGAAAGCAAAAAGTGTGTTGATCAACTCAAAATTGGAGCAGCCAAACTTGATCAGGTCTTGAGTCTTGGAAGAGACAACTCCAACAAACATGGATTGGGGTACACAAAAGGTAATGTTGCATCTTCATCAAAAACTGTGTTTGTGAAAGCTTTAACATCAGGTAAGAATTCTGAGCTTAACTCTTTAAAGTCAAGTCCTAGTTCAAAGAGTAATGAGACATTTGTTTCTCCTTTGAGTTCTTTCAAATCCAGTCCTGAAAAGGAAAGGAAATTCATTCCTACTTGTTATTTTTGTGGTAAAAAGAGACATATTGGACCTAAATGCTTTAAATTGTTGAATCTTTTGCATAAAAGATCAAAACAGTTCAAATTGTTATCAAAATTACAACTGCAGTGGGTTAAGAAAGACAAGACAGTATGCTATGTTACTCTTACTACTCTTGAACATACTTCTAACGGTCCAGGCACATGACTGAAAATAAACAATTTTTAATAGATTTTAAAGCATGCAGGGATGGTAATGTCACCTATGGAGATGGAGTAAAGAGTAAGATCATTGGTAAAGGCACTTTGAATGTCAAAGGCCTACCCAATTTTCAAAATGTCTTGCTTGTTGAAGGTTTGAAAGCTAATCTTATTAGTATTAGTCAGATTTGTGATGACAAGTATATTGTTAATTTCACATAAAAAAAATGTATGGTCTTAGATAATTTTGGTAAATGCATTCTAGAAGGTAATAGATTTTCGGATAATTGTTATTTGGTAAAGACTGCATTTCAAGCTAGGATTTCAGATTTAGAATTGTGGCATCAAAAATTAAGACACTTAAATTACAAAGACTTGGTTAAATTAACTAAGTTAGGTGCTGTAAAAGGAGTTCCTAAACTTGATGATAAAGTTAATGAAATTTGTGGACCATGTCAAATGGGAAAACAAATTAGAAGTTCACACAAATCAAATCCACATCTTAGCACATCCAAAATACTTGATTTGCTTCACATGAATCTTATGGGTCTTATGCAAATTGAAAGCATTACAAGTAAGAGATACATATTTGTTTGTGTGGATGATTTTTCTAGATATACTTGGGTTGATTTCATTAAAGAAAAATCTGATATTTTTGAGGCTTTTAGGAATATTTGTGTTAAGCTTGAAAATGAGCAAAATAAGAACATTGGGAGGATTGTGAGAATAAGAAGTGATCATGGCAAGGAGTTTGAAAATGCTAGCTATGCTGACTTTTGCAAATATCATGGAATTGATCATGAATTTTCAGCTCTTAAAACCCCTAAACAGAATGGCATTGTGGAAAGGAAGAATAGAACTCTTTAAGAGATGGCTAGAGTGATGCTCAATAGAAGTTGACCAAGAGGCTATGGGCTTAAGCAATAAGCACTGCTTGTTATATTTCAAATAGAGTTTTTCTTAGACCTGACACTAACCAGACACCTTATGAAATTTTGAAAGGTAGAAAATCGAATTTGAAATATTTTCATGTTTTTGGATGCAGGTGTTACATCTTAAATGACAGAGAGCACTTAGGAAAATTAGATTCGAGAAGTGATGAATGAGTCTTTCTGAGATATGCACAAAACAGTAAAGCATTTCGAGTTTACAATCTGAGAACTGAGGCAGTCATGGAATCTACAAACGTAATATTTGATGATCTAGACAATTATGCAAAGTACTCACAAGAGGAAAGTATAACCAGCTTCACAGATGATACAGAGAAGTCAGATTCAGACAGCAATAATTGATAGGTGTCTATTTATGTATTACTTTTATATCAATTCGTCCATGTTTCTTTGCTATATTCCTTGGTATTTTTATGTTTTTGTGTGGTTTTGATGTTTTGTAGGAGTTTTGGAGCAACTTGCACAAAAATGGAGTAAAACCCTTCATTTTCACCTCTGCTAGTCAGTGATCTTCTCGGATTTAATTGTATTGATATACAATGAACCCGACGAAATATTATATACCGTTGGAAAGCTCTCGAAGTCTATTTTCTGGAGAAATTTACGGTTTATAAATCCATTCAGTATACCAAAAGTTGTAATCAAAACAGTGTGAGATGTATAGAAATATAATTCCACAAGTCACTGTAGCATGTATAAATACGGGGCACTGTAGCAGTTCACTGTAGCAGAGTATTTAAACACATTTTAGGGTTTTATTTTGATAACTTGAAGGGGGGAGAACGTGGTGGAGGCTGAAGCTCTGGAATTCTTTCATCTCTTGGAGTTCTTGAAGGAGAAAGGAAGCTTGAAAAGAGGAAGAACTACAATCCAAAGAGAATTACATCAAATTTGCTAAGTTTTTCCCTTCCCTTTCATTTTCTGGAATGTCTCTATGTTTTATTGTATTTACCACGTTCTTAAACATGTGTAACTGAATCTGAATTGGTTGAGGGTGATTTCAAAGCCCCTGATATAGTTTTTGTAAGTTGATGGTGTAAGGAATTGTTATCCAATTCTCTAATTGAAGTTGCTTGTATTCTCCCATATTTAATGCTTATGATTGCTTGCTGATTGTATTTGAGTGGCCAACTGATTATAATCTGGTTGTGATTTATTGCTAGACTAGAAATCTTGATCCGTAATTGTCTTGAATTTCTAATCATTAGTAGCAAAAATGTGATCAGAGATTACAATTGGAGAATATAACCTAAGTTAAATAATCCGAGCTTGTGTGTTTATTGCTTAGATCAACCTATCTTTCTTATCATAATGCATCCATTGAATTAAACTCATAGAGCTTGTTCTAGGTTGTTTAAGGGATAGAGATTAAATAAAGAGCTTGTTTTATTTAACAACAAAGTAAGGAAAGATTGGGGTAATAGAGCTTGTTATTATCTACGGTTGATAACTTCAATGCTGTAATTAGATGATAATTCTACAATTAATTCGCAAATCCATATCTTGTGGTAGAGAAGGATCCCTTAACTAGTTTTCTCCCATTGATTTTTCATTCAAATTTACTTTATGTTTTGTTATTCTTTACTTGCATTCTTATTTCATTTGGTAAATCATTCAACAAAAATCCCCCCTGTTTAGTTTATTGTTGCTGGAAATAACAAATTCAATTAGAATCAATCCTCGTGGGAACGATATCTTACTTATCACTTTATTACTTGTGCGACTAGTATACTTGCTTGTTTCGAACGCATCAAGTTTTTGGCGCCGTTGCCGGGGATTGATTTTCTAATCGATTTGTTATTTTGTTTTCATTGTTGATTCATATTTTTGTTTGTTTTTCTCTTTTGATTGTTTGTGTTTAGACGACATGGCAGTAAACTTCCATCAATTCAGTGGCGGATTTGAGCCACAACTACCATGGAGAGTAAATAAGGTAAGCACTCCGAACATTGAACAACAACTTTCTGAGCTAACCTCTCTTGTGGAAAACATGGATGTAGGAGATATGCAAAAATCTTATGAATGTGGGATATATTCTACGATGGAGCATCCAATCGACATGTATCCAACTTTACAAGAAGAATATATGGAACAAGCCAATGCCATGGGTGGATTTCCAGGACAATCAAGGCAATGGTATGATCCCTTCTCTAATACTTACAATATTGGATGGGAAGATCACCCTAATTTCAGTTACTGGAATCATCAACCAATCGTCCCAAATGCCATACCAAATCAACTACAAGGTTTTAATCAACCTAGAGTGTAGCAACCATTTCAAATGCAACCACCACCAATGCCACAACCAGCACCACAACCAGATCCAGAAAACTCAGGTATGTCACTCCAGGATATTGTTAATACACTTACCACTAACACAATGCAATTCCAGCAGGAAACTGGGGCAAGTATCCAAAACCTGGCAAATCAAATGGGACAATTGGCCACTAGCATGAGCAAATTTGAGGGCCAAGGCTTAGAAGAATTATCTTGTCAAACGGTGATCAATCCAAGAGAGAATTCTTGTGCGATAACTTTGCAAAATGGAGAGCAATTAGATGTCCTGCCAAAGAAACCACAAAGTGATGAAGGAGATGACACCACTTCCACCATGAACAAAACACTGACTTCTCAGGTAAATCCTATAACTCCCATTCCTTCATATGTTTCTCCTCCACTTTTTTCTAGTAGATTTGCAAAATCGAAGGAGGAACAAGAACAAAAAATCCTGGAAACTTCTCACAAAATCGAGGTAAATATACCACTTCTGGATGCTATCGAGCAAGTACCTCGTTATATAAAATGTTTTAAGGAGTTATGCACCAACAAGAGAAATTCAAAAGGGAATGAGAAAGTAAGTGTGGGGGAAAATGTTTCAGCTGTATTGCAAAGAAAAATTCCTCCAAAATACAAAGATCCAGGTACATTCACCATTCCATGCACCATTGGTAAAACCAAGTTTGAAAGAGCTATGTTAAATTTAGAAGCATTTATTAATGTCACGCCATATTCTATTTATGCCTCTTTAAATCTTGAACCTTTTGCGGAAACTGGTATTACCATTCAACTTGCTGATCATTTTAATGCATATCCCAAAAGAGTTGTGGAAGATGTGCTTGTGCAGGTGAATCAATTGGTTTTCCCAGCAAACTTCTATGTCCTTGAAATAGAAGATGAGACATCTCCTAATTCAACTCCAATTATGTTAGGGAGACCATTCTCGAAAACTGTTAGAACCAAGATTGATGTTCATGATGACACTCTCATCATAGAGTTTGATGACAAGATGATATGTTTCAATATTTTTGAGGCAATGAGGTACTCTAGTGACTTACATTCTGTTTTTGCAGTTGACGTTGTTGATTCTTTGCCACAACAATATTTTGAGTTAACTCACAAAGA
>SNVD02002029.1:0-15774 GCA_013180625.2 Boswellia sacra | reverse complement strand
AATGATGAAAATACATATACGAATTAAGAAATCATTAATTTAAATATGATTTTTTTTGTATAAATATTTTAATTGGGTTTTTGTATTCGGGCTGGGCTTATATTCTTATGCTTTGGACTGGATATGCTTATTATTGTTAGAAACTTGTATTGGGCTTTTAAAGTATTGGGCTTTTAAATCTTATAACTTTAATTTATACAAAAAATTTATTATTTCGGGCCGGGTTCGGGCCGGGGAACATGATCCCCGTCCCATGCCCGGCCCCGGACAATCCCCGAAAAAATACTCCCCGGCCCCGGCTTCAATCCCCGGAATTCTGGGTAATTCCCCGGACAATTCCGGGCAGGGGATCCGGGTACCCGGACCTGACCTGGTACAATTGCCAACCCTAACTGGAGTCATCAGTTCAAAACTGGGGCACCGCAGACTATACCTCTCCTCCTATACTCTAATCAGATGATGTGACCATCGCAGTTGATACTCTTATTACCACCCCCAATCCTCTGGATACGTGATCTCATTTTATTAATGGGTTGTTCATATTTACTGTTGCTACATGTTAACTATACATATTTTGTACATATGGTTTATTGATTATTGTAGACATGTTAAATTGTATATATTATGTACATATGCTTCATTGATTCGTTGGTTTAATATGCTTGAAATATAAACTTATAGTACATAGAATGTCAAAAGTTATATAGGTGCAAACATATACTATTGTCATGACAAATAAAAAAATAATAATACTCCGTTACGTACATCGAAATATGAACTTAATACATGGTTTGCTAAATACAGTACAAAATAACATTGTTATGTTAAATATAAATGCCACATGTTTGAAAAATTATGTAACAAAATGTGAATTCATTAGTTCTTACGTCATGCACTGACAACATGGTCAAGCGAGACCAGGTTGCGACATGTTTGTCGATTATGACTTGAGCCCCCATAAAGGCCACAACTTCGTGATGAGCTCGACTACTCTCCCTGCGATGGGATCTGATTTCTCCTAGGTCTTTATGCTGGCCTCCTCATTATCAGGGGCAGAATGACATTGCTTCTTACCTCATCTGAAACCACCCAATCCTCATTGACACTAACTGGTACAACAGGTAAGGCATACGCATGAAGGTTGCATTCATTTGCGTACCAATGAGCACAGTAATTGTGGCACGTGAGTAAGCTCATATGCTTGCAAACAACTAAGGCATGTGTACAAGGCAATTGGTCAAGATTGAACACTCTACATGTGTAGGTCTGGGCATGCATGTCGACAATGTTGACACGTTCGTTATCGTACACCTCATACATGGTTAGAAACATGTCGCTAACTCTCATCCAACCACCTTCTTTCAAACGATCGTTCATCAACTTGTCAGCCTATGGAGTGAGATGTAACCGTGAGTTAGTAAATGTTTCTCTTCGTGCATAGAACCATTTTTAAAGATTAGCCCAGTAATAATCCACTAATAGTGTAATAGGGAGGAAATGAGCCTGTCTCAAATAACTGTTCATTGACTTAGCAATATTAGTTGTCATTATATTATAATGTCAGCTGGGGAATTGTGAACATGCCCATTTCTCCACACCTATCTTAAAAAAAACACTCAACTAGGGGCATACATGATTCGATTATGCACCTGTGGTAGTTGAAATCAGTAAGATGATAGGTCCTCGCAACTTTGGTGGACATGTGTAAAAAAGTCTTATCTTTGAACCTTGCCTTCAAGTTTTCCTTTAGGTGATGGGTGCACAGGCCATGAAGTGTCCCAGGGAAAACATTAGAAACAACATTTTCAATACTACAATGGCAGTCTGAAATGAACATAAATCTGGGACATTATGGACAACCTGATCACGCAATTGACTTATGAACCAATTCTAGGATTCATCATTTTCGAAATAACCAACTCTGAATGCCAATGGAAATATTTGCTTATTTTCGTCCATACATGATGCAAAAAACATGCTACCTATATATTTTCCCTTCAAATGAGACCCATCAACTGCGACAACCAACCTAATGGAATTTGTAAACCCGACAATAGAAGCCCCCGAACTCATGAAAAAGTACTTGAAGTGATCATTACCATCAGTTTCCAAAATGGTTCTTTTCCTGGGATTTGCTTTCTCAACCATGTATATATATTAAGGGAAAAGTGTAAATGATTTCTCATGAGATCCATGCAGTTCCTTGAACGCTGCTTCTTTTGCCCTCCATGCCTTGTGGTATGTGATGGTAACACCCCATGCTTCTTGAACATCGTACATAATGTCCCTAGGCCAATAAATCATCGATATCTGAATGAATTTGGACTTTATGCATTTCTTAATAACAGTGGATGTTGCTTGTTTGTGATTCAGGTGGAGTCTAGCTCACGAACACGTTTGTAGGGTGTTAAATTTTTGCACCTCGAAGAAATTGGAATCTGTAACCTTGGTTGCCTGTATCCGCCCCTTACAATTTTCAGCATGACATACAGCTTCAAACCTTGTTGACTTGGACTTTGTCACCTTAAACTGAAAGTTGCATCATAATGCCAAATTTCATAACTTCTTACAAAGCTCGATTTTGCTATTAAAAATCTGCCCAACTGTAACCTCAATTACGTCAACTACAAAAGACGCGAGATCATCATGAACTGTTGGCGTGGAATGCACAATAGGAGGCATCCAACTAAATGTGTTTACCCGATTATCATCTGTTGGAGGACTGATATTGGCATCATGTGCTGTAAAACCCGTCGCTGTATCTAGCTCTTCTCATGCGGATGTTCGAGGAGGATTTGATTGAATAGGAGTAGGAAAGGTCATATTCACTTCTTGTTTCAAATCATTTCAAAACTCTGTGGCCCTATTTTCACTTTCATCACGATTAGTGCCATCTAAGCAGTCATTCAAGTGATCGCCAGATTCAAAACCATAATACACATTATCATCATCATCACGATCATTATCATGGTCATCATCATTCTCATCCTATTATCACCAATCCTATGATCACCATCAGTTTCAACATTGGCTAAGCTCTCAAATTCTCTAAAGCTATCACGGTGTCTAAGTAACATCAATGGCAATAACTAGTTTAATCCAACTTCTCATGCAAAACCAGTTGATTGCTCCTCTGCATGCCCAGTAGACTGTTGAAACTCATGGCCAACTTCTTCTTTATGACTTGATTGCGCACAGGCAGGAGTGGACTTAGTTAATTGGTTGCCTCCAGTAGCTGAGCAAAACAAAGATGGATTAGAAGAACTCCGCCTTTTCGTAGAAGGATTAGATTGTGGTCTTGTTCTTTGTCAGTCCCTATCTTTAAGTGTGATGATCTATGGTGTATATGACAGATCATCCATCAAATTATGTTGTATGAAAAAAAAACATCTTCTTTGTTAGTCTCAATAGGAGTCGACAATGGAAGAAGAACTCTGGAAGAGAATTCAATAGTTAAACTTATGATTTTTGTACTACAATCCCAACCCATTTCCGAACTTAAACATTCAAGCAACGCATTGTAAATAGTACACCTAAGATTTACACGAACCATTGTACAACATCAAAATACGCAAAGTTTCTATTCTACATGTAGAAGACATGTCAAAATTTGTCCTTGAATAAAAATATCACTAAAACATTGCATAAAAGTGAAGAAAATTGAAATTCTGCAACTTTGCCCGATGAGGCTTGACAAAATCACTCGACACTCGATAGCCTAACTCTACACTCGACAATATAGCTTGAAACTCGACTAAACTCGACAAAATGTTGCATGTCTAGACACAATACAGACAGACAAGCTCAAAGCTATGCACTTATGCTCAACAAACAGTGTTGGTTGTTGTCGAACGAGTCATCGATAATAGAACTTGATGCCCGACATTTACCAATCCGCTATCGAGCGTCGTCTACCTTGTCTAGCATGCCTAATTTTTTCTTACAAATTTTTGTTTTTCATTATTTTCTTTACAACTAAAGTACTAAATATACTTCTTCTAAGCTCACTATATTGTTTTCTAAGCTCATACTGTCTCATTAGGTAGCAAACTACAGACACTAGACTTTTAAGGCTTGATGGCAAAATGAAGATGAATTTTGAGAAAAGAAAATGATCGAACTACCCTTGGGAGCTAAAGAGGAATGGGGTAAGAAGGAAATGAAGAAAGGTCTTGAAAATTGACATGTGACTTCAAAAAATCACAAAACTTAATCCAAAAGAAATCTTTTAATGAGTCATATACCATTGCGAAGTTACGGATGTCTAGTTTTTATATAAATTTATAGATTACAAATTAGAGTTGAATTGAAAAAGTTATGAGTGATTGAATAAACAAAGGTTAGAAGGGACTACATTACAAAATTGTAAAATAGGAAGGGTCGGCTGTTTAGCAGTCAAACAACCGATGCACTATTTACCTGCTACTGTTCATGAGGTACTGTTCATCCAAATCCAAAATTGGTTTTGTATCACTTTTTCACTAGAAAAGCCTATATAAGCATACCTTGGGCAAATTTTGAGGGGACATCCAGAAATCCTCTCTTCTCCCTCTTGAAGACATGCTCGAGAATTCGAGAAGTCTTTTCTACTTTAATTTTTTTTGGCCATTTTATATTACTGTAAACCTAGAAATGGTACGTCCTGAGAGCAGAATTCTGTTCTCCCTCCTATTTCTTCCTTTTATTTTCATGCTTAGAGTTAGGCATGTTTAGAATCAATTAGGCTTAAAATAAGCATGACTAGGATTTATTTTGATGCATAGAAGTATGTCAGGATTTTATGAATTGCTTAGCCTTTCATTTGTTTTGTGAGGTGGATAAACGTATCAAGGTAAGTCCGCTTTCCTTTCTTTATTTAAAACCATGTTTAGGAATCTAATCTCCTTGCGAATGCTTAGAAATATGCTTGAGAGCACATGATTAGAATCATGCTAGAAAGGCTTCTAATTGCTTTGATGCATGCTAGGAAATAGCATAAACTAGGTAAGAATTATCATGTTGCCTCTTTGAATGCGTGATTGAGCTAGACTAGCTTTAATTGCTTGAATTAGGCTAGAATATGCCATGATAACCATTTTTTAATCTAGAAATGCCATGATTCCTTATGTATTAATATGAATTATGCTAGAATAGGTAAAGGCTAGAATGCCATGATAGAATTATCAAATCTATGCTAGAGTGCCATGATTCTAAATTATGGCTTTATTGACTAATATGAATGAATGTATGAATATACTATGATTACAAGTATAATGGAATGATTGTATAATACCATGAAAGAGGCTTGATAAGCATTGAATAGACTCACATGTGATGGTGAGGAATTCACTTTTTATCGAGTCTTTAATTGATTAACTTGATATGCATGAATATGCTTTCTATCGTCGAATGTTTTAATTGTATAAATGAATGAATATATTTGAAGTGTTAAAGTAGAATTTACTTTATTGTTGAATAACAACTATTGTAAGCCTCTTTCCCTTCCCCCATGTATGATGGAAATGTAATCTATTTTTCTCCCTCTTTCTCTGTATGAATATCCAACCGATATGGATGAAATCACCTTATATGTCTTAAAGAAAATAACATGAATAATGTGTGCATAAAAAAAATATCCCTAAGTAGACTATATGTTAATCTGAGATATTCTTATTTAGTATACCCTAGTGGAGGCCAGATCTTGATCAGACAGGTCGAATGACTCGTACCTAACTTTTCGAACCGATCTCTGAAAGGATGGGGGTCGTTTAGGTCCCGAAGCGAGGGATCAGATTCCCTCATTCATTCCTAATTGTTCGAGTCATTGCTCGTTTGTGTTCCCTTAAGTCTCGAAAGAGGTTTTGACATAGTGTCACAGTCGCAAACACTCTGGCGGGATAAAAGCCCCATTCACAAAAACATAAATACAAAATTAAAAGCTTCAAAAAATTCAAAAAAAAACTTCATGTATAGAGAGATGTCTTACCTATTTTTTCTTAGATCTTAAATGTTGCTCACAACAAATGATAGATAAAGTGAGATTTTCACAAAATAGAGTGTTATGGAGGAGTCTTGCACAAGATTGGAGAAGAAACAGACATATGCAAGTGGTGTTCAACTCATTTGTCTTATTTTTTGTATTAAGAGCATTTGCAAAATTTTATTGTCCAAATGTCCATGGTTTGCAAATTTTTCAGGGATGGGTTATTTTTACAATAGGCTCCTAAATTTGGGCCATTATTTGAATTTTTCCTTTTTAAAATGCCCAAACATTATCATTTTTGTCAAGTATGGGCTATATAAACCCCCAAATGCTCACTCTACACTGAATGAGTTTGGGCAATCAGTGAGAGAATGTAATTATCACGGGTTTAGAGATCGTGTGGGTGCAGAAAGTGAGGAGGATAATTTTCTAAAAGCAATAATCAAACTTGTCCATAAAATTTTCTCAAAGTGCAAAGCATAGAAAAATTATCTAATTAATTTTTTTGAAGTTCCTGTCTGGGCTGCACAACCTGGAAAATTTTAAAAAATGGTTGCCATAAAATTTTCAGAAAAATTTCTCAATAGCATGTACAGAGTATAAGAGTACTAGCAACAAGGTCTAACTAAAAGACCAAAGCATTAGTTGTTTCCACTTTTTTTAATTTTAATTTTTATTTATTTATTTTACAGTCTTTACATCTTGACATATATCAAGGATCCCACCTTCTTTTTTCTCATTATGTACACGGACTCCTGGCTAGGACCAAGAAACAAGGTTTTAGTTGAACTAACCCAAAAAAAAAAAGGTAAGAAAGGAAAATATCTAACCACAAGAAAATCATGATTCTTTATTTGAAAGGATGAGTAACATAGAATAAAATTAGTTAAAGGTAAAAATATTATTTTAAGGATACTATTGGTATTTTCAGGGTGTAAAAGGAAATCTATTTCTTAACTTTTAAATGGGTGTTAAAGCAACTATTATCAAATAGTTGCATGATTACTTTATTCAGTGGAAAGGGAGAACTTAACAAACACGTGGTGGTAATTGCCACAAACTTCTTAAATTGTTGTTATCTCTATTCAGTCCCAGGGTAAAATAATGGAAATAACATGTTTAATCAATAAATAATTATATTATTACAAGCTTAACTTATGGAAGGTGATCGGATGATTAGCTAGCTTCAATAATTGCTCTTTTCTTTACACAAATCAAATTATGCATATCCGATGGGTTAAGAAAGTCAGAGGAAACATGCAAGAAATTAACCACGTCTTTCTTGAAAGTAAATACTTAAATTGTTGCACATGTCGTAAGGTTAAGCCTTACTAAAAATAAAATAAAAGGCTGCAGCAAAAAAAAAATTATGAAAGTGTTAAAAAATATTAACAAAGTTAAGTAATTATTTGATTTAAAATTCTGTTGGTTAATTATTATAAAACTAATCAATGAAACAACAAGCCAAATATTTTACAAATGGCAAGACAGTGAACTAGTCTCATTTCAATCACTTGACATTTTTTGCATGCAAATATTGTTGAGTATGCAACCAAAGTTCGAAACCGGCTAAACATAGAGAGGATCATGGGCATCTAAATATAGATAAGATCTTCATTAGTATGAGGTCTTTTGAATAGAATCGAAAAGCAAATCTATAAAGGCGTATGGCCAAAATGGACAATATTATACCAATATGAAGTTTTGTGTGATCCATAATCTTAACAAGTGGTGTCAAAGCCTGAGCCCAGACTTGGCTAGGAGAAACCATAAAGAGAATACGTGATGAAAATTCTCAAAATGTCGAACGAAGGTGGGGGGCTCCTGTTAAGCTCACGATTGGATCCGTGGTTGAATTCTATTTGGCAACTTCATAGAGCAAGCTCTCGAGAGCAAAAAGATAGATAATCGTTTGAAGGGATGTTAGAAAAAAAAAAAGAATAATATGATCCTTTGTTTAAGGGGATGATTGTTGGGTGTGCGACCAATGTCTCACATCAGCTAGACATGGGGAGGATGATAGGCATATAAGTATAGACAAGATCTTCATTGGTATGATGCCTTTTGGGTAGAATCTAAAAGCCAATCCATGAGGGCTCATGCCCAAAGTGGACAATATCATATCATTGCGGAGTTTTGTGTGATATATAGTCTTAATAAATGTGTTATATATTTTCTTTACATCATGGCAGGGACGTGTGAATAATAACCCAACCTTAAGAAATACTATTTGGAAAAGGTCCAAGAAATTAAGCAATCATATTCTCTATTTGCAACTAACCAAACTTCTTATATTGATCCATTAACTTTTTGTTTCAAGATCAAGATTTTAGGAACAAAAAGAAATATTTAAAATTCAATTTATATAGATGGAGGTAAAAGTTCTAGAAGAAGCAATTGAAGACAAAGTGAATTCAATTCAATGTTTTATTTGCGTATTGCAGGAAATAAAAATTCCAACTCAACTAGCACAAGAAAAAAACGTGTGACAGGAAAACTGATTAATTCTCTTCTATTAAAATATACATAAAATGCAAGCTTGTGTATGAAGCAAGGACAAGTTCTACTCAAATAATGAAACTAAATGATATCAAAACAAATCAAATAATTTTATCCTAATCCAAATAAACTAAACAAGACTTCTAAGCTTGGTTTAACACTGACAATGCCCCCTTAAACCAAGCTTTCTAATTCAAATCATATTAGATATTTAATCCACACATGGATTGTTTTTTCTCACATGAGGGCTGCTATAGAAAATAAACCACCACCAAGAAATATTCCTCTCTACTAGATTTGATTGAACCCACATCGACAACGCCCATAAAAGGTGTGGCACCTCCTTCTTCTCCTGTGAGTTGCACCAATTCCTTCTTAACGTACACCTTTCTTCAAGGCATCCTTCAATGCTCCTACTACTCCAGTGTCTAGATTCCCAGGTTATGCACTGGTAATGCCAACTTCCAACTTAACAATTTCATCACCTTTCCTATAATCATCAACATCCAAAACATCATCCATCATGTCATCAACATCCAACACATCTTCATCTTCATCTTCATCGTTGCTTCCACCAGGAATCTTTCTTGACTTGGGACCATGCTCAAGCCTATGTGTGTCCAATTCTTTGTCCATAGTTTCTCGTAAGTTCAAAACACCACTGTTTGCTTTCCTAGCTTTTCTTGCAATTTGCCACCTCTCTAGGTCCTTCTCAACATTAGCAACATATTGTTCTACAATCTATTTCTGATATTCAAATAGTTCTACTCTCTTAGCAGTTTTCCACGGTAAATCACCTATTCCCTACTTTGCTCGGGTAAGATTGCGTCTTTGTCCAGTGGTTTGTTAGGTAAGTAGTATATTAGAGGCTCTCTCTTGGTCCTTATAAAATTGCCAAGCTTTTTATGGTGCTCACTTCACTGAAGAAACTGAAATTCCAACTTCTTTTCTTCTACCTTGGCTACAAAAGGAGCTCTAAGAGTTAGATCTCTCCTTCTCTTCTCTACAATTTGTTCACATTCTTGTTGCCTCAACATTCTTTAATTTTTGTTAACCAAGCTTGGATCGTCATCCGTGACATCATAAAATTGTAAGTGTGCATATCTTTTTACTGCTCTATTAGGTGTGTGTATTAGTGATGCTATTAAGTATGTGTATGCATGGAAGTGGTATGTAAATAGATAAAAGATGATAGGGCTTTATAGGCAAGATTGAAAGCTTTGGGGGTTAAACAGAAATTTTTGCATACTTGGATAAGTATATAAAGGGAAGGTTGGCTAGACCATTTTTCATTTGGGTTCTTGCTCTCAACCTCCAGCCCTCACTTTCCCCCATAATTTTGCCAAGGAATCAAGGAAGAGGAAGGAAGAAGTAGGCAAAGAGAGGTAGGATTTAATGTCTCCTTTAATTTCTTATATTGTTCTATGTATTTTTGAAAGAAAATAGGATGATATGAGATGAGTTAGGGCATTTTTGCGCTATGCATGAACTGAAGCTTATCATAAAACATAAATTACGCTTAGTTAAATAATATTAAGTTGATTGGTTGATGTTAAGAAGTTAGAAAGGATGGTTAAGTAAGAATCCTACAGGGTCTTCAAACTGAGCAGTGTGGAGTGCGAAAATTCTCAAAAATCCTAGGGCCATGTTCTAGCTTTGAAATTTTCATTGATTAAAACTATACATGTCAAGGATTTAATATAATTTTGAATGACTTGAAAATTCATAGTATGTGATTTATAGTGAATTTTTTAATTTACTAGACCAGAATTAGACTTCCCCTATTTTTAAACAGAGTAGAAGAACAAATCTTCACAAAACCTGCTGATTTTTTATATGTAAGGCCTCAAACATGTTTTATTTTGAACTTGAAATTTTCATGAATTTTGGAGCTTTGTATGAATTTTGTTCTTTTTCAAAGTTGGGATTATGACATTGAAAATTTTAATCCTTAGAACAGAGTAAATAGCATAAATTGCTTTTGATCAACTTAAACTCATTGGAAAATTATGATTTTTGATAAAATGACTTTTATATGTTTCTAGAACTAGACTGGAAATTTTTGTAAAGATTTGATTTTTGCAAAATTTTATAAAATTCTTCAAAGTGGCACTACTCAGTTAAAAGGCCTATAGACAGGATTTTTGTGTGAGAAAAATTTAGGAATGTCAAGCGGCATTTAGCCTTATTTTGATTCCATAAAATTCATGGGATATTGTCAATGTGTTTAGTTGAATTCCATGAAATTTGGTGAGAGTTTGGATAAGTATCCTCCAATTACAATTACTCAACTAACCATGTGTAAAATGTTGAATTGTTAGTAAAGTTATTTTGGTGGTTGAGTGTTTTCTAACCCATAAGGAATGTGATGATTTCTAGATGGAAATCAAGATTTATGGTGAAGTGAATTAGGTAAGTAAGCTAAACTTATTCTGAGGACAATAGACTTGTTGTTTATGTTATGAGGTGTGTTGTGCCATATATTTCTGTGAATATAAATGTTATGTTTAATTGAAATATTGTCTTTAATTGTGAGCTTGCACTTATGAATTGTTATGTGATGGCATTGAAAAAAATACCTATGACTTTGATATGTGAATTGTGCCTATGGTTTGGATTGTGGTGACATGAAATTATCCATATATATTTGATTGTGATAGCATGCAATGATGTCTATGATTTTGATATGTGATTGTATTGAATTATGTCCATAACTTTGAAATGTGATAGTATGCAATTGTGCCTATGGTTTGATATGTGAATGGCATAGAATTGCACCTATAACTTTGATATGTGATTGCCTAAAATTGTGCTTAAGGCCTTAATTTATGATGGCCTAGAAATGGGCATAAGGCTTTTATATATGATGCCATGAAAGTTGTGTATATGGAAACGATATGTGAGAAACTATGAAAATGATGGTTCATGCCAATCGTCTTGGGAGTCTAAGCTCTAATTTGTATAAATGATAGCATGGGGCCCACCTCTTGAAGGTTTCTAAAACCACAAAGTGCCACATGCAGACCGTTATGAGAAATTTTACAGGGGCTACCTCTTGAAATTGTACGGGGGTCACCTTTTGAAGGTTATGAGAACCACAAAATGCCACATACAATACAAAGTGCCACATGCTAATATGTGAAAATCTTGGGACATTTAATGCTCATTGTGTACTTGATAGCATAGAGGTCACCTCTTGAAGGTTTTGGAAACCACAAAGTGCCACATGCGGACCGTTATCGAAAATTTTATGGGGGCCATCTCTTGAAATTGTGTGGACACCTCTTGAAGGTTATGAGAACCACAAAGTGCCACACACAATACAAAGTGCCATGTGTAAGCCATGGTAATCGATTGGATAAGGTCTGAACCATATGATTCCTTGCATAAGATTCGATAGCATGGGCCTAGTTTCACCCAGATTGTCAGACTAGCCTCAAATCTGTGATGATATGTGATATATGTGTCCCTAAGGTTATATTGAAATGAATTATGAGCATATGTGTATGTGTGATGAGAATGGCCTGAGAAAGGCATATATGAAATGAAATTAGTAAAGTTGTGAACCTATAAGTGATGAAAATGAGTTAAGAATGATGGCCAAAATAAAAAATTAGCGCACACGTATAGGTGTATTTGCACCGGAGCGCAATCCCAACTGACTTAATGCTCCCTAGATAGGAAATTAGCGTAATAGCACAACTTAACTGGCGCATGAGCGCTATTCTGGTATTTGAAAGGGGCACTAACATGAGAATTGCAGTAGGAGTGCCATCTATGCACAGTGAATGTTGTTTTTGTGACTTCTATTACAAGAAACTGTTACTTGTGAGCTAAGAAATAAACGGTATTTACACTTTTTATGTGATTTTCCAATATTTGACTATTCTACTACCTTCAATTAATTTACTTACTGAGTTATACTCATTAGTTTTATTTTGTGTGCCTCAGGTGATTAATATTGCTCATGTTAAGGAGGATTTTGGCAGGACAACGATGGAGTTCCCTTAATAACCATAGGTCGCTGTGATATTATTTTTGTGTTGATCATTGTTTTGAGTCGCATTCTAGACCCTTAAGGTATGGGGTGTTACATCATCTTTCAGCAAAACCTTGGGAACATGCTCCACAATTGGCATTATAATATCCAACTTTGCTGCTTTCTGATGTCCATCTCTCCTAGACCAACCACCTGGCTTTGAACTCATATCATTCTAATTAGGATGAACTTCTCTTACTTCTGAAAGTGATTCACGACAGATCTTGGACTCTCTCTCTATCTCCAAACTTGTATCAAGGCATATCTCGGACTTGATCTAGGACTTAATTTTTTTCTTTGCCAACACCGTTATAAGTGTATAATAAGAAATTCCATGCCTCCTTAGCTGATCTTACATAAGCAATCTTTTGGTTGATATGGAGATTTAGGGATTGATTGATATAAAGCATAGCTTTTATATCTTTCCTATATTTCTTTCGATCTACGTGAAAATTTCCCTTTGTTCTTGTGTCAGTTCAACTTGATCTACTAGTATTCAAAATCCCCAATCTATAATTTCCCAAACGTCTTTATATGCAAAAATAAGTTGCATTTAATCTCTCCATAACTAAAAATTATTTTTTCCATCGAACCTGAAAAATTCCATGAGTTCCTTAGCTTTGATACCAATTTTATAAAAATATCAACTCAAGCAACACAGGAAAAAACGTGCGAAGGAAAAATTGATCAATTCTCTTCTATTGAAATATATATGACATACAAGCTTATATAGGAATTAAAAACAAGTTCTACTCAAACAATGAAACTAAATGATATCAAAATAAATCAAATAATTTTATCATAATCGGAATAAACTAAACAAGACTTCTAAACTTGGTTTAACTACTACACATATTTATAATTGAAAATTAAAGATTCCAAAGCCTTCATTTTTAATTTGTATTTGGCATCGACTTCAAAGTTTTCTGAAATTTTGCGATCACTTCTAATTTTGAAGTCTGATAGAATAATGACTATTGTTATATTTCATTAAATGTAATTTTATAATTGCTAAATTGACTAAATTACTCCTATCAATAAAAAAATACAATTATCCTGTCACATGATTAAAAAAAATAAATTATTTATTTTAGTTTACTAAATTTGCACTACACCAAATTACTTCATCTAAAACATTATAGATAGTTATTTTTTCAATATAATTTTGTTATTATTAACGTAATAGATGTCATTTGAGAATACACAGCCAGCGGTAAGAAACAAGTGCTTTGATTTTATAGAGCTAATTGAAAAATAGATTTGAAGACGACGTCTGGAAACAAGAAATCTTGCATTCGTTTTGTAATTTGGTATTTTTGTTTTCTATTGGATTTAAGATTATGTGGTTGATTTTGAATTATTTTGAATTTTGAAAAGGATATGTGGTTGATGTTGAATGTAAAATGCATTAAAAAAATGTGCAGCACAGAGAACGGGATTTAGATTCAAGAACGAACACAACCAATATTCGTAGACAAGTCCAAGAAACTCACAGGAAACTTCACGAAATGAGGCAACTACTCTCAACTATGTATACAGTAAACCGACTAATTTATTTTGCTGCAATTATAGAGATCCTATTCCCAAAATAACTAATCTCTATTCTTTTGATATGGTGTTTCACAGTTTTCCCCTCAATGGCTTTGGTATCAACTTCTGCATCCCTTACCCTTCAAAGTAAATATGATGTTTTTCTTAGTTCTAGAGGGGAGGATACATGTTATGGCTTTGCTAGCTATCTCTATGCCGCTTTGTGTCGAAAGAAAATTGCAACATTCAAGAATGATGATGGACTTAAGAGTGGAGATGAAATCTCGCCTGTACTTTGACAAGCAATTGAACACTCAAAGATTTCTATAATCATTTTCTCACAAAACTATGCTTCTTCCAGATGATACTTGGAGGCATTTGAAAAGATTCTCAAATAGAGAAACCAATTACCAAATTCTTCTCCCAATTTTTTATAATGAAAATCCGTCAGATTTACGGCATCAGAAAAGAAGCTGTAGAGGCGCTTTTATGAAGCACGAACAATGTTTCAAGGACAAGCAAGAAAAAGTTCACAGGTGGAGAGCTGCTTTGACTTATGTCTCCTATCTATCTAGATAGGATTCAACAACGCATAGGTATTTGCATATGATTTTTCTTCTATTTAAAGTAATCTTTCTCAACTTATCTTACATTATTGATAATACAGGACTACTTATAATGATGCATGTGTTACACTAGCTGCCCAAATAAACACACAAAAAAAATACTAATAGTTAAATGTTGCTCCAATTATCTATAAATTACATTACGGTACTTGATTTGTTGTGGTTTTCTTTTTAACTTTCTATTTTTGTTCTTCATGTTTGCAAGGCCTGATTCCAAACTTGTTGACGAAATTGGTCAAGATGTTATTATGAAATTGAAAGATATAGCATTGTCAAGTTGTTGTGTAGGCCTAGTTGTAATTGATTCACATATTAAGAACATTGAACCCTTATAGTAAACTGGTTCATCAGATATTCGAGTTGTAGGAATTTGGGGCATGGGTGTTATACATAAAACAATCCTTGCTAAAGTTAAATTCAACAAAATTTCTTATCAATTTGAAGCTAGTCTCTTCATCAACAACATAAGAGAAGACTCAGAAAGAATTGGACTATATCGTACATTTAAAGGAGCATCTTCTTTCTGAGTTATTGAATGAAGATATGGAGATTGGCATTGTTGATAATATACAATCCATTTAGCATAGGATCCAAAGAAAGAAAGTTCTTATTGTTCTTGATGTCAATGATTCAAAACAGTTCAGACTTTTAAGTAGAAAGATTGATGGATTTGGTCTTGGTAGGAAAGTCATCATAACCATTAGAAATCGACAAGTTCTTGATGGATATCGAGTAGAAAATTGATATCAAGTTAAAGAGCTAAACTATGAGAATTCTTTACGACTCTTTTGTCTTCATGCGTTTAATAAAAAAGAATGTCTTGAAAACTTTGTGGAGCTTTCAAAGAGATTCATCGATTGTGCCAAATACAACCCGTTTGCTCTTATAATATTGGGTTCCTTCCTCTTAAGCAAGTCTCAGGAAGTATGGGAATCAAAATAGATAAATTATGATATATTCCTCCACATAATTTCATTCTAAATGTGATGAAAATTAGTTATGATGAACTTGATCGTGAAGAGAAGAATATATTTCTTGATATTGTATGTTTCTTTGAAGGAGAGGATTGCAATCATGCTATGGAAGTACTAAACAGTTGTTACTTAAGTGCACATTCT
>SNVD02002028.1:0-15552 GCA_013180625.2 Boswellia sacra | reverse complement strand
ATCTCTACAGCCATGTTTTCCACAAGAGAGGTTAGCTCAGAAAGTTGTTGTTCAATGTTCGGAGTGCTTACATCATTTACTCTCCATGGTACTTGTGGCTCAAATCCGCTACTGAATTGATAGAAGTTTACTGCCATGTTGTCTAAACACAAACAATCAGAAAAGAAAAAACAAAGAAAATATGAATCAACAATGAAAACAAAATAACAAATCGATTAGAAAATCAATCCCCGGCAACGGCGCCAAAAACTTGATGCTTTCGAAACTAGCAAGTAGACTAGTCGCACAAGTAATAAAGTGATAAGTAAGATATCGTTCCCACGAGGATTGATTCTAATTGAATTTGTTATTTCCAGCAACAATTAACTAAACAGGGGGGGGTTTGTTGAATGATTAACTAAATGAACTAAGAATGCAAATGAAGAATAACAAAACAGAAAGTTAATTTGAGTGAAAAATCAATGAGAGAAATCTGGTTAAGGGATTATTCTCCACCACAAGATATAGATTTACGAATTAATTGTAGAATTATCATCTAATTACACCATTGAAATTATCAACCGTAGATAAAAATAAGCTCTGTTATCCCAATCTTTCCTTACTTTGTTGTTAAATAAAACAAGCTCTTTATTTAATCTCTATCAATTAAACAACCTAGAACAAGCTCTCTAAGTTTAATTCAATGGAAGCATTACGATGAGAAAGATAGGTTGATCTAAGCAATAATCACACAAGTTCAGATTATTTAACCTAGGTTGTATGTTCCAATTGCAATCTCTGATCACAATTTTGCTACTAATGATTGGAAAATCATGACAATTACGGATCAAGATTTCTAATCTAGCAATAGACAACAACCAGATTATATTTAGTTGGCCATTCCAAATACAATCAGTAAGCAATCATAAGCATTAGATATGGGAAAATACAAGCAATTCAATTAGAGAATTGGATAACAATTTCTTACACAATCAACTCACAAAATCCATATCAAGGGCTTTGAAATCACCCTCAACCAATTCAGATTTAGTTACACATAATCAATCAGAATAACAAATACAATACAGAGAAATTCCAGAATTGAAAAGGAAAGAAAGAACTTAGCAAATTCTTTGAAAATCTTCTTTGTAGATGAATCTTCTTGAAATTGTAGTTCCTCCTCTTTCAAAATCTTCTTTCTCCTCCAAGAACTCCAAGGGATGAGAGAAATCCAGAAATGCAGCCTCCTCCCACGTTTTCCCCTCTTCAAGTTATGAAAATAAAACCCTAAAATGGGTTTAAATACTCTGCTACAGTAACCTGCTACAGTGTCCCGTATTATACATGCTACAGTGATTTGTGGAATTACATTTCTATACCTCTCACACTGTTTTGATTACAACTTTTGGTACACTGAATGATTTATAAACCGTAAATTTCTCCAGAAAATAGACTTTGAGAGCTTTCCAACGGTATATAATATGTCATCGGGTTCAGTGTATATCAATACAATTAAATCCGAGAATATAGTTGACTAGCAGAGGTGAAAATGAAGGGTTTTACTCCATTTTTGTGCAAGTTGCTCCAAAACTCCTACAAATATCAAAACCACACAAAAACATAAAAATACAAAGGAATATAGCAAAGAAACATGGACGAATTGATATGAAAATGATATATAAATAGACACTTTCAGTCTCTCCTTGTAAATTCTGGAATTCTCATAGGCATCATTTTCTAAGTTCTTTCCAATTCTTGCCAGTGAAGCTTCCTTTGTTCTCCAGCAGCATCCATTCTCCATGTTTAACAAAGCTTTACTGCCCACCATGCTTTGTGTTCGAGCTCTACTGGAAGGAGACACGGCTTACCATAGACTAACCTATACGGAGAAATCCCAATAGGTGTCTTGTAAGCAGTTCGGTAGGCCCAAAGTGCATCATCAATCGTAGGCTCCAATCTTTCTACTCGGAATTCACGGTCTTCTCGAGAATGGACTTGACTTCCCGATTTGAAACTCCAATTGACCACTATTTGTGGATGATATGCGTAGGGACACCTGGGAGTGATGTTGTATTCCTTGAGCAAGACTTCAAATGATCTGTTGCAGAAGTGTGTCCCTCTATCGCTAATCATGGCTCTTGGTGTTCCAAATCTCGCAAAAATGTTAGATTTCACAAAATCTACAACAACTTTAGAATCATTAATTCTCGTAGCTTTTGCTTCCACCCATTTAGAAACATAATCCACAGCAAGTATAATGTAAACATTATGATAGGTGTCTATTTATGTATTACTTTTATATCAATTCGTCCATGTTTCTTTGCTATATTCCGTGGTATTTTTATGTTTTTGTGTGGTTTTGATGTTTGTAGGAGTTTTGGAGCAACTTGCACAGAAATGGAGTAAAACTCTTCATTTTCACCTCTGCTAGTCAACCATCTTCTCGGATTTAATTGTATTGATATACAATGAACCGATGACATATCATATTTTTTAAAAAAAAATAATTTATTTAAAATAAAAACCCGTTGGAAAGCTCTCGAAGTCTATTTTCTGGAGAATTTACGGTTATAAATCCATTCAGTGTACCAAAAGTTGTAATTAAAACAGTGTGAGAAGTATAGAAATGTAATTCCACAAGTCACTGTTGCATGTATAATACGGGACACTGTAGCAGGTTACTGTAGCAGAGTATTCAAACTCATTTTAGGGTTTTATTTTCATAACTTGAAGAGGGGAAAACGTGGGAGGAGGCTGCATTTCTAGATTTCTCTCATCACTTGGAGTTCTTGAAGGAGAAAGAAGATTTTGAAAGAGGAGGAACTACAATTCCTAGAAGATTCATCTAAAAAGAAGATTTTCAAAGAATTTGCTAAGTTCTTTCTTTCCTTTTCAATTCTGGAATTTCTCTGTATTGTATTTGTTATTCTGATTGAATATGTGTAACTAAATTGAATTGGTTGAGGGTGATTTCAAAGCCCTTGATATGGATTTTGTGAGTTGATTGTGTAAGAAAATTGTTATCCAATTCTCTAATTGAAGTTGCTTGTATTTTCCCATATCTAATGCTTATGATTGCTTACTGATTGTATTTGGAATGGCCAACTGAATATAATCTGTTGTTGTCTTTTGCTAGATTAGAAATCTTGATCCGTAATTGTCATGAATTTCCAATCATTAGTAGCAAAATTGTGATCAGAGATTGCAATTGGAAAATACAACCTAGGTTAAATAATCCGAACTTGTGTGATTATTGCTTAGATCAACCTATCTTTCTCATAGTAATGCTTCTATTGAATTAAACTTAGAGAGCTTGTTCTAGGTTGTTTAATGGATAGAGATTAAATAAAGAGCTTGTTTTATTTTACAACAAAGTAAGGAAAGATTGGGATAACAGAGCTTGTTGTTATCTACGGTTGATAACTTCAATGCTGTAATTGGATTACAATTCTATGTTAATTCACAAATTCATATCTTGTGGCAGAGAAAGAACCCTTAAACCAAGTGTCTCTCATTGATCTTTCATTCAAATTAACTTCTGTTTTGTTATTCTTTACTTGCATTCTTATTTCATTTAGTAAATCATTCAACAAAAATCCCCCCTGTTTAGTTTATTGTTGCTGGAAATAACAAATTCAATTAGAATCAATCCTCATGGGAACGATATCTACTTATCACTTTATTACTTGTGCGACTAGTATACTTGCTAGTTCGAACGCATCAAGTTTTTGGCGCCGTTGCCGGGGATTGATTTTCTAATCGATTTGTTATTTTGTTTTTCATTGTTGATTTGTATTTTTTTTGTTTATCTTTTCTGATTGTTTGTGTTTAGGTGACATGGCAGTAAACTTTCAACAATTTAGTAGCCGATTTGAGCCACAACTACATTGGAGAGTAAATGAGGTAAGCACTCCGAACATTGAACAACAACTTTCTGAGCTAAACTCTCTTGTGGAAAACATGGCTGTAGGAGATATGCAAAAATCTTATGAATGTGGGATATATTCTACGATGGAGCATCCAATAGACATGTATCCAACTTTACAAGAAGAATATATGGAACAAGCCAATGCCATGGGTGGATTTCCAGGACAAACGAGGCAATGGTATGATCCTTTCTCTAGCACTTACAATCCTGGATGGGAAGATCAACATAATTTCAGTTACTGGAATCATCAACCAATCACTCCAAATGTGATACCAAATCGGCCACAAAGTTTCAATCAACCTAGAGTGCAGCAACCATTTCAAATGCACCCACCACCAATGCCACATCCAGCACCGCAACCAGCTTCGCAAAACTCAGGTATGTCTCTCGAAGATATTGTTAATGCACTTGCCACTAACACAATGCAATTTTAGCAGGAAACTGGGGCAAGTATCAAAAACCTGGCAAATCAAATGGGACAATTGGCTACTAGCATGAGAAAATTCGAGGGCCATGACTCAGAAAAATTATCTTCTCAAATGGTGATCAATCCAAGCGAGACTGCTAGTGCGATAACTTCGCGAAGTCGAGAGCATTTAGATGTCTTACCAGGAAAATCACAAACTGATGAAGGAGATGACACCACATCCACCATGAACAAAACATTAACTTCTCAGGTAAATCCTATAACTCATATTCCTTCATATGTTACTCCTCCACTTTTTCCTAGTAGATTTGCAAAATCGAAGAAGGAGGAACAAGAACAAGAAATCCTGGAAACTTCTCACAAAATCGAGGTAAATATACCACTTCTGGATGCTATCGAGCAAATACCTCATTATACAAAATGTCTCAAGGAGTTATGCACCAGCAAAAGAAAGTTAAAAAGAAATGAGAAAGTAAGTGTGGGGGAAGATGTTTCAGCTGTATTGCAAAGGAAAATTCCTCCAAAGTGCAACGATCCAGGTACGTTCACCATGCCATGCACCATTGGTAAAACCAAGTTTGAAAGAGTTATGTTAGATTTAGAAACATCTATTAAGATCATGCCATATTCTATTTATGCTTCTTTAAATCTTGGACCTTTTGCGAAAATTGGTATTATCATTCAAATTGCTGATCGTTTTAATGCATATACCAAAAGAGTTGTGGAAGATGTGCTTGTGCAGGTGAATCAATTGGTTCCCAGCAAACGTCTATGTCCTTGAAATAGAGGATGAGACATCTCCTAATCCAACACAATTTTTTGGGCGAGAACATTCTTGAAAACTTGGCGGAGAAACTAAGATTGATGTTCATGATTGGGGGGGGGCACTCTAACCATGGAATGCGATGGCGAAGTGATTCGTTCAATATTTTTTGAGAACAATGAGCTACCCTAGTGACTTGCATTCGTTTTTGCAGAGTTGAGTTATTGTCTTTGCACAAAAAAATTTTTGAGTTAACTCACAAGGATGGATTGTGGAGTGGTTTTTTAATAGTGAGCCCCATAGGGACAGAAAATTCAAGAATCAAGAAGTTGATACAAGTGTCCAAAGAAGTGGAGGAAGCTGTGACAAGCTTGGATGAGACTATAGCTATCACCACAAATAGGTATGATTGTTTCGTACATTGAATTGCCTTTATCTAATGAGAAACTTCTTCCTTCTGTGATGAAAGCCAATATCTTGGAGCTTAAGTCATTCCAGATCATTTGAATTATGGATTCTTGGGTGAGAATGATACTTTGCGAGTTACAATGGAAATGGGCCTTGCACGAATACAAGAAGAGAAACTCGTCCGAATACTTACAGACCACAAAATAGCTATTGAGTGGACAATTGCTAACATCCAAGGCCCAGCCATATGCATGGACCCTATCTTGTTGGAAGAAGGATCCAAGCCCATTAGTGAAGCATAGCAGAGATTGGACCCTCCCATGATGGAACCAACGTCGGGCTGAGGACGTTAAACCAAGCGCTTATTGGGAGGCAACCCAATCGTTTTGAAAAATAAAAAAAAAGAAGAAAAGAAAAATAAAAAGAGGTAACAATGATCGATTTTTTGTGTCTCGAGGAGATTCCTTTCATAGGCCATCAAATTGATCAGGTTTTATCTCTCTTTGCCATCTGTCTTATTTGTTTTTTATATTTTTTTTACTTGTTTTTGACTTTTGTTTGCTATTGTGTTGTTATCTCTTTTATGTGTCTTTAGTTTCGTTTCTGCTCTTTTCTTTTCCTTTCTTTTGTTCAATTTGATTACTCTGTGCTTTGAGCTCATTTGTGCAGTAGCTTGTGGAAACATCTAAACGGAAGCTGAAGCCATTGCCCGAAGGTTTGAAACGTGCACATCTTGGAGAAGGACAGACTCAATCGCATTATCGGTAATATCTCTCCTTTTCTTCTCTTCAATGGATGCCGATATCTTTCTGTCGAACCTTCGTAAATATTTTCCTTCACTTCCTCAAAATGCTGTGTTTAAAATTTATAAAGTACGGATGACTAGACTTTGGGCGTTGATGCTCCTAAATGTGCATGCTGATATCCGATGGCTTATCGAAGCCAAGGTGAGATTGTCCGGTGAGCCGGACATTAATCTCGCAAAATACATGCCTGGTCTAGGAAAGAGCTACTACGCCAAGAGGCGAAGAGCGAAAAGGTTACAATTATGTTATAAATGTGCTAGATGGAATTGTAACCAGACTTGTCGTTCATTAGGTTTTGCGTCCAGAAATAGAGAAGATAAACTTGCATTTATTAAGAATGGTTTGAGTAATGAGTCGCTGGATAATGTTTTGATAACTCTCGAGTCACATTATTGTGGACTTGTTCAGCGTGAATTGCTTAATCTATGGACACAATTTCGTGATGAATTGCAGTGTTATAGTCTAGGAAATCTGACTAAAAACGACCCTGTTTGCCAGTTTATAAGAAAACTGGATGGGAAGCAAATCCCCGACTCATAGAAGGCGTTTCAGCCGTTACTAGACGTAAAACCAGAGGAAGATGTGAGCCACAATCACAACTACTTGTATATTTGAATGTGTGTTGTCGTTGTAGAATTTTTTTTCTTGTTTCGTTTGATCTGATTATCAATGTTGTTTTTGTGTTGTTGTTGTTTGTTGATTGTGTTTGTTTTAATTTCAAGTTTTCTTTTTGACAAACCATATGACTACCCTATGGCATAAGTACACGTGGGAGACAAGTGTGGAGGTTTGGTCAACCTCCACCGAAAGTGTATCTCTATTTTTTATGCTTCACGTGGGAGACAAGTATGGGGGTTTTGTCAACCCCCGCCGAAAGTGTATCTCCATTTTCCATGCTTCACGTGGGAGACAAGTGTGTAGGTTTTGTCAAACCTTGCCGAAAGCATATCTCATTTTTTCAAATCTTGGGGCGATAAATCTGCATTGAGCAACCCCCACCGAAAGTATGTCCCCATGTGTCAAAATTTGAGAGTTTTATGGGTGTATATATACATTCTGCGTATTTTCATATGTCATTCCATAACCTGTCTTGCAATTGAAAAGCATAATATCTAACGTGTCTTACACAAGTGATAGGTGTCTATCTATGTATTACTTTTATATCAATTCGTCCATGTTTCTTTGCTATATTCCTTGGTATTTTTATGTTTTTGTGTGGTTTTGATGTTTGTAGGAGTTTTGGAGCAACTTGCACAAAAATGGAGTAAAACCCTTCATTTTCACCTCTGCTAGTCAGTGATCTTCTCGGATTTAATTGTATTGATATACAATGAACCCGATGACAGGTTATATACCGTGGAAAGCTCTCGAAGTCTATTTTCTGGAGAAATTTACGGTTTATAACTCCATTCAGTGTACCAAAAGTTGTAATCAAAACAGTGTGAGATGTATAGAAATCTAATTCCACAAGCACTGTAGCATGTATAATACGGGGCACTGTAGCAAGTCACTGTAGCAGAGTATTCAAACACATTTTAGGGTTTTATTTTGAAAACTTGAAGAGGGGAGAAGGTGGTAGAGGCTGCTGCTCTGGAATTCTTTCATCTCCTGGAGTTCTTGAAGGAGAAAGGAAGCTTGGAAAGAGGAAGAACTACAATCCAAAGAGAATTACATCAAATTTGCTAAGTTTTTCCCTTCCCTTTCATTTTCTGGAATGTCTCCATGTTGTATTGTATTTACCAAATTCTTAAACATGTGTAACTGAATCTGAATTGGTTGAGGGTGATTTCAAAGCCCTTGATATGGTTTTTGTGAATTGATTGTGCAAGGAATTGTTATCCATTTCTCTAATTGAAGTTGCTTGTATTTTCCCATGTTTAATGCTTATGATTGCTTGCTGGATTGTATTTGGGTGGCCAACTGCATATAATCTGGATATTGTCTATTGCTAGATTAGAAATCTTGATCCGTAATTGTCTTGAATTTCTAATCATTAGTAGCAAAATTGTGATCAGAGATTGCAATTGGAGAATACAACCTAAGTTAAATAATCCGAGCTTGTGTGTTTATTGCTTAGATCCACCTATCTTTCTTATCGTAATGCATCCATTGAATTAAATTTAGAGAGCTTGTTCTAGGTTGTTTAATGGATAGAGATTAAATAAAGAGCCTGTTTTATTTAACAACAAAGTAAGGAAAGAGTGGGATAACAGAGCTTGTTGTTATCTACGGTTGATAATTTCAATGGTGTAATTCGATGACAATTCTACAATTAATTCGCAAATCCATATCTTGTGGTAGAGAATAATCCCTTAACCAGATTTCTTTCATTGTGTATCTCTCAATTGATTTAACTTTGCATTGTATTATTCTTCATTTGCTTTCGAATTGAGTTTAGTTAATCAATCAACAAACCCCCCCATTTATTCTGTTTTCGCTTTCGAATAACAAATTCAATTAGAATCAATCCTCGTGGGAACGATATCTTACTCATCACTTTATTACTTGTGCGACTAGTATACTTGCTAGTTTCGAACGCATCAAGTTTTTGGCGCCGTTGCCAGGGATTGATTTTCTAATCGATTTGTTATTTTGTTTTCATTGTTGATTCGTATTTTGTTTGTTTTTCTCTTCTGATTGTTTGTGTTTAGGCGACATGGCAATAAACTTCCAACAATTCAGTAGCCGATTTTAGTCACAATTACATTGGAGTGTAAATGAGGTAAGCACTCAGAACATTGAACAACAACTTTCTGAGCTAAACTTTCTTGTGGAAAGCATGGCTGCAGGACATATGCAGAAACCTTATGCATGTGGTGTATATTCTAACATGGAGCATCCAATGGACATGTATCCAACTTTACAAGAAGAAGATATGGAACAAGCCAATGCCGTGGGTGGATTTCCAGGAGAAACAAGGCAATGGTGTGATCCCTTCTCTAACACTTACAATGCCGGATGGGAAGATCACCCTAATTTCAGTTACTGGAATCATCAACCAATCTCCCCAAATGGCATACCAAATTGGCCACAAGGTTTTAATCAACCTAGAGTGCAGCAATCATTTCAAATGCAACCCCCACCAATGCCACAACCAGCACCACAACCAGCTCCAGAAAACTCAGGTATTTCACTCCAGGATATTGTTAATGAACTTGCCACTAACACAATGCAATTCCAGCAGGAAACTGGGGCAAGTATCCAAAACCTGGTAAATCAAATGGAACAATTGGCTACTAGCATGAGCAAATTCGAGGGCCAAGGCTCAGAAAAATTATCTTCTCAAACGGTGAACAATCCAAGAGAGAATGCTTGTGTGATAACTTTGCAAAATGGAGAGTAATTAGATGTCCTGCCAAAGAAATCACAAACTGATGAAGAAGATGACACCACTTCCACCATGAATAAGACATCATCCTCTAAGGTAAGTCTTAAAATTGCTATTCCTTCTTATGTTACTCCTCCACTTTTTCCTAGCAGATTGACAAAATTGAAGAAGGAGAAACAAGAACAAGAAATCCTGGAAACTTCTCGTAAAATCGAGATAAATATACCACTTCTGGATGCTACCGAGCAAGTACTTTGTTATACAAAATGTCTCAAGGAGTTATGCACCAGCAAGAGAAAGTTAAAAGGGAATGAGAAAGTAAGTGTGGGGAAAAATGTTTCAGCTGTACTACAAAGAAAAATTCCTCCGAAATGCAATAATCCAGGTACGATCACCATTCCATGCACCATTGGTAAAACAAAGTTTGAAAGAGCTATGTTAGATTTAGAAGCATCTATTAATGTCATGCCATATTCTATTTATGCTTCCTTAAATCTTGGACCTTTTGCTAAAACTGGTATTACCATTCAACTTGCTGATCATTTTAATGCATATCCCAAAAGAGTTGTGGAAGATGTGCTTGTGCAGGTGAATCAATTGGTTTTTCCAGCAAACTTCTATGTCCTTGAAATTGAGGATGAGACCTCTCCTAATCCAACTCCGATTCTTTTAGGGAGACCATTCTCGAAAACTGTTAGAACCAAGATTGATGTTCATGATGGCACTTCATCATAGAGTTTGATGGCAAGGTGATATGTTTCAATATCTTTGAGGTAATGAGGTACTCTAGTGACTTATATTCTGTTTTTGCAGTTGACATTGTTGATTCTTTGCCACAACAATATTTTGAGTTAACTCGCAAGAATGGATTGGATGTAACTATTAGTGAGCATATAGGGACAGAAAATTCCAATGAGTCAGGAATTTTGATTCAAGTGTCTAAAGAAATGGAGGAAGCTATGGCAAGCTTAGATGAGACCATAGCCGTAACCACAAATAGGTATGATGTTTCATGCATTCAATTTCCTTTATCTAATGTGAAACTTCTCTCTTCTGTGATGAATGCCAATACCGTGGAGCTTAAGTCACTTCCAGATCATTTGAATCATGGATTCTTGGGTGAGAATGGTACTTTGCCAATTATAATAGAAATGGGCCTTGCACCAATACAAGAAGTGAAACTCGTCCAAGTACTTAGAGATCACAAAACGACTATTGGGTGGACAAGTGCTCACATCCAAGGCCCAGCCATATGCGTGCACCATTTCTTGTGGAAAGAAGGGTCCAAGCCCACTAGAGAAGCACAGCAGAGATTGGACCCTGCCATGATGGAACCAACGTCAGGCTGAGGACGTTAAACCAAGCGCTTCTTGGGAGGCAACCCAATGTTTTTGAAAAATAAATTAAAAAAAGAAAAGAAAAATAAATTAAGGTAATAATGATCAATTTTTGTGTCTCGAGGAGATTCCTTTTGTAGACCATCAAATTGATCAGGTTTTATCTCTCCTTGCCATCTGTCTTATTCGTTTTTATATATATATATTTTTTTACTTGTTTTTTACTTTTGTTTGCTATTCTGTTGTTATCTCTTTTATATGTCTTTAGTTTCGTTTCTGCTCTTTTTTTTTTCGTTTCTTTTGTTTAATTTGATTATTTCGTACTTTGTGTTCATTTGTGCAATAGCTTGAGGAAATACCGAAACAAGAATTGAAGCCATTGCTTGAAGGTTTGAAGTGTGCATATCTTGGAGAAGAACAGACTCAATCGCATTATCGTCGGTAATATCTCCCCTTTTCTTCTCTTCAATGGATGCCGATATCTTTTTGTCGAACCTTCGTAAATATTTTCCTTCACTTCCTCAAAATGCTGTGTTTAAAATTTATAAAGTACGGATGACTAGACTTTGGGTACTGATGCTCTTAAATCTGCCTGCGGATATCCGATGCCTTATCGAAGCCAAGGTGAGATTGTCCGGTGAGCCGGACATTAATCTCGCAAAATACATGCCTGGTCTAGGAAAGAGCTACTACGCCAAAAGATGATGAACACTTAAATATGCATGTTTAATAAGAGTTTAGTTCATCATATTGCATTAATAGTGTCATTAAATTCCTCAACTTAAGCATATTTGTAGCATTTGCATCTTTGGAATTAATTCCTCTTAATTTTGGTTTTGTTACAAGTTTGGTAAAATAGGCATAACTCTCTATTTATAGATCAGAATGGGGCAATTCTTAATGTTTTAGAAATCTGATTCAATTGTCTACAAGATTGCATTTCACAAGCATCATCAAATTCGGGCTCTTAGTGGACCAAAATTGGGCTTGAAGTGAACCCATCTACAGTCTCGGCCCAGTCTAACCAGGCCTCAGTATTTGGACCGTATCTCTCAAAATATGTATCCAAATTGTGCAAATCAATATGTTCTAGAAAGCTGAGGGAAATATCTACAACTTTCATGAAGACATGTGATTAAAATTCACAACGTTTCAATGTCAAAATTGATGGTTAAAGTCGGTGCCTAATGATCCCAATTGTCAAAGATATTTACAACTAATATTTGACAATTATGCCCTTGTAATTTGACAAGTTTGCCCCTGGATGTATCTATAAATAGAGGTGCCTTGTGACCCATTAGGGCATCTTGGCCTTGGCTGGAACATTTTTGCTTTGGCTAGGATCTTGTATTGTGTTTTGTGTGTTTATGTTATTAATGAATTCCTTTTTCTTGCATTTTATTTTCTTTCTATTATAATGTTCTTCTAATTTCTCTTTTGCTAAGGTGAAAGGGTGAAACCCTTGATATGAGAATAAGGATTCTCTAACCCTTAATATGTGCTTACTAATCTTAATCTTATAATACTTATTCAATATGATTTATATTTAATTTCTTAATCAACCTTGACACCACTCGTAAAGTGGAGGTCTTGATCCATTGTCGACAATCCTTGGCACATCAAATGCTTGAATCCTTTCTAGATGATGTATGGTTTTTCCTTACCGACATGAATCTAATTAGAAACCTTGATTTGTTGTAGACATATGATGATTGGCACATTGGATGCTTGAACCCATTTACAAGAAGTGGTATAAATATTGATAATGAAACAAATATAATTCATATAACTAAAATAGGTTAATTATCCTTATTTGAAATATCAAGGGCGGATCCCCTAACCTTAGCCTTCATTGTTATTGTGTTAATTACTCTTGTACTTTAATTATTCTATTGTTTATGAACTTTTTATTTTATTTACTATGGTAGTTTCTACCACCTTATGAAATTGTTCTTTAATTTACTATGGTTGGTTATACCACCTATTTCTATGGATGGTTTTACCTCCTCTTGCCTTTTGTTTTATATTTGATTGGTCGGTAATACCGCCTACCATCTTACATATTTATTGATATTATCTTTTCATTTCTTTGAATTATTCATATCATATTTGCTTATCTTATAATTTGTAACGTTAAAATCCCCTTCCTCGTGGATTGACCTCGGTCTCACCGGGATTATTACTTCGACACTCCTATACTTGGGAGACAATCCTTTTTTGGATGTGTCAAGTTTTTGGCGCCGTTGCCGGGGAAGGTAAAAATTGGCGTGCAAAATTGTAAGTATTCTCTTTTCTCATTTAGATCTAAATTTTTTATTTTTTTGTGTTCATCTTTTCTTCTCTCTTTCTTGCATGAAAATTTGGTCACGAACATCTAGTGGTAGATTTGTTAGAAAAACATCATCTTTCTTAGAAAACATGACCAACAATCTAGTGAAAAGGTTCACGGATGAAGGGGACAATCGTTCCCAACAAAATGATCAGAACCAACCAAGAACCCTCAAAGATTACATGAATCCGGTAAGGACTAGTGCACCATCTTGTGTAGTTTCTCATCCAGATTCAATCCATGTCATTTCAACCAAGTTTTGTTTCGCTTCTGCCCACTTTTCATGGCCTTGACATGGAAGAACCCATTTTCTCGCACTTGAAACTCTTTGAAGAGGTATGTAGCTCCTACACTGACCCAAATTGTAGCATAAACACCATTAGATTAAAGCTTTTTCCTTTTTCTTTAAAAGATAAAGCTAGAACATGCCTACAAAATTTGAGGTCGAATTCCATCAGTTCATGGGATGAGATGAAACAACAATTTTTGAAAAATTTTTTCCTACCCATAGAACAAATTCTCTTAAAAGATAAATTTCTGATTTCTCTCAAAAACAAGGGGAAACCCTTTACCAATGTTGGGATAGTTATAAAGAACTACTTAATACTTGTCCTCACCATGGGTTTGAAACTTGGAGAATAGTTGCACACTTCTATGAAGGGTTAACACCTCAAGATAGGCAACTAGTAGAATTAATGTGTAATGGAGAATTTAAAGAAAAAGACCCTGAGGAAGCACTTGACTTCCTAGATTCCTTGGCAGAAAAGGCACAAAATTGGGACACTGCTGGCACCTATGAGGTACCAGGCAAGGCCCCAACCTCGACATCCAATAGAGGCATTTACAACCTTAGGGAAGACCATGACCTTCAAGCCAAATTTGCATCCCTAGCTAGAAAAGTCGAGGCTTTAGAGATGAAAAAGAGTTGTCAATTTAAATCTATTCAAGAAAATGTCTGTAACATTTGTGATGACAATGACCATTCTACTGATGATTGCCCAACTTTGCCTGCCTTTAGGGAATGTCTCCATGAAGAAGCCAATGCCTTAAACACTTTCAAAAGGCCAAATCACAATCCATATTCACAAACCTACAATCCTGGTTGGAGAAATCATCCAAATTTTAGCTAGAAAAATGACAATCATGCACAATCTTCACAAGTCCCTTTTCAAACAAGACAAAATTTTCAAAATTCTCATGATCATGCATATGCTCCTCCTCCTAGGAATGACTTTGAAGAAACATTGCATTCATTCATTACAAAGCAAGAGACTTTCAATAGTCAAACTACTCAAACACTAGCAAATTTGTCAGAAGCTCTTGCAAAATTTGCATCTACATGTAGCATCCAAGAGAAAGGAAAATTTCCTTCTCAAACATTGCAAAACCCCAAGGATCAATCTAACTCAAATGCAGGGAATTCAAATAACCATTATTTTGATCAAGCCAAGTCAGTCATGACCCTTCGCAATGGTAAGGTTGTTGAAAAACACATTCCTAATCCTTGTGAGAAAGAAGAAGAATCGATCTCCAAAGGACAGGAAAAGGCTGCCAACCCAACACCTAGCGAAGAAGAAACCAAATCTTCATCTGTGCCTCCATTTCCTCAAGCATTAGCTACACCAAAGAAGCCAACTCACAATTCTGAAATCTTTGACATTTTCAAACAGGTAAAGGTCAACATTCCCTTGCTTGATGTGATCAAACAGGTACCTTCCTATGCAAAGTTTTTGAAAGACTTGTGCACCGTGAAAAGAAAACTAAATGTGAAAAAGAAGGCCTTTCTAGCCGAGCAAGTAAGTGCTATTCTTCAAATTAATAATACAGTGAAATATAAGGATCCAGGTTGTCCTACAATTTCATGTGTTATTGGAGACCATAAAATTGAAACAAGCTTTACTTGATCTTGGTGCTAGTGTGAATTTGCTTCCATACTCGGTTTTTCAAAAACTCAATCTAGGTGAGTTAAAACCAACTTCTGTGACTCTTTTGCTTGCTGATAGATCAATTCAAGTACCAAGAGGAATAGTAGAAGATGTGTTAGTTCAAGTCGATAAATTCATTTACCCAGTGGATTTTATTGTCTTGGACACACAACCAGTGGAAGTAAGCAATTCAATTCCTGTTTTTTTAGGGCGTCCATTTCTAGCTACTTCTAATGCTTTGATTAATTGCAGGAATGGAGTCATGAAGCTATCATTTGGGAACATGACATTGGAACTTAATGTTTTCAATATGTGCAAACAA
>SNVD02002027.1:0-15490 GCA_013180625.2 Boswellia sacra | reverse complement strand
GCTCTTGATCTTGGTAGGACATTAGCTGCGGGGGTATTCATTTGATTTATGGAGGGGGTAGTCTTGGGTTAATGGGGTGTGTGTCGACAGCTGCATCCCTAGGAGGGAGTAAAGTTCTCGGCATTATCCCTAAAACCATTAGCTGTACGAGATATCGTAGGCAATACAATCGGGGAAGAGTTACAGGTCTCTAGCATGCATGAGCGTATTGCACATATGGTCATTAAATCTGATGCATTTATAGCTTTGCCCGGTGGTTATGGTACATTAGAGGAGATATTTCAAATCACCTCTTTGGCACAGCTAAACATCCATCGGAAACCCATTGGTTTGTTAAATGTTAATAATTTTTTTGATGGTTTGTTGTCCTTTCATGAACAAGCTGTAGAAAAAAATTTCATCTCACCGTCAGCAAGGCAAATGCTGGTTACAGCTTCAACTGCAGGAGAGTTAATTGACAAACTACAAGAATTCGTCTATTCCCCTGATCCCACAATGGCTCGGATAAATTGGTTTGGAGAAGGCAACAAAAGGCGTCAACTGGATTTAACCCTCCATCTGTAATCTCTATTTGCTGGTTTGCTTCGTTTTTGTTTGCTTTCTTTTTAGTGTTTTTATTTGAGATTTTTCATGTCGTTTCTTTTGAGCTTTTTCAGGTTATTTCTTTCGTCCCAGGTAATATTTTCTAATCTTGTCTTTTAGAGTGGTGGCTTAAAAAAGTTCAAGTTCTCTTGAAACGCATTCTGGATTTCTTTAATCCATAATGGCTGAATAAGGAGGCTAACTTCTAAACTTTTTAGACCCATTCTAACTGACTTGTTTGAGTTTGCTGATTTGTTGGACTTTATTATTTTCTGAGTAAGTTTAGTTTTATGTAATTTCGAGTTGTTGTGTGTTTTTGTATTTATCAGTTTTCGATTCGAAAAAAAAAAAACATTGTGAAAAACTTAGATGCAGAATATGGGGTTTTCTTTAACCCTTGAAACGCATTCTCTCGACATAAATCTGTAGTTTGGTTATTTCATGTTGTTTGAAGTGTCTTGTATCTTGTTTTGTTCTTTCATAATAAAGGTATATAGGCTGGAAACCTTAAGTCTGCGGGATACTGGTCCTACGGATTGTTGAAATATACAATCTTGACTCAGGTGTAACAACGCCACGTACCTCTTCTCTTGCATTTTATGGCCAATGATAAGGCAATGTTTGAATTAAGAATAACTCTTGGAAAATGATAAATGATGCATGGATCTGTGTGCTTGAAATGTCTATTGGTTTTCGCTTTGCTTTTGATTCTTGCGCAACATTGAGCACTAAGCTATTATCACTGAGTTATTTGTTCACTTAGAGAAAGTTTATGTAATTTAAATGTTTCTTCAGATTTCAATGATTTCTAGAACTTGTTTGATGGTCACTCAAGGCGAAATCCTAGGCTGTGCAACATTGGGGAAATGATTTAGGCCATCTTTGGACCGTTTGAGCCTTAATAGCAAACCTTGACTTAAATTGATCCCTAGTTACCCCTTTGAGCCTTTGTAAGCCTTTTTCTTTGTTAACTCACTAAAAGATTTCCTACCCTCAAATGAATTTGTTCCAAACAGTTTAACCCTTACCTATGAGCATGTAATCATTCGCAATTACATTTGATCTATGTTCTGTTTAGGGAAGTTAGAGGAGGTTGGGATTATGCCATGAGCAATGCAAGTGAGTTTTATTATGTTTGTAAAAAAAAAAAAAAAAAAGAGAAAAAAAATCTGTACTTATCTTCCACGTACTTAAACATTGAGGACAACGTATTGTTTAAGTGTGGGGGAGTGGAATTGCAGTTAAAAAAAAAAAAAGAAAAAAAAGAGTTCTATACCCTTGGGCGTTCTTAAAAAGAATGAAACAACAAAGTGTGGGGGTGTAGTTTCTTTTGCTTTCTAAAAAAAAAAAAGAAAAAAGAAAAAAAAAGAAAAAAAAACGAGAGTTCGAGTGTTCTGAATAAGTTTGGGAGAGTCATTTGATGAATAAGACTGTATTTTTTATGTCATGGGCTTGAGCTCCACATAATATTGAATGATTTTATGTGTTTGTGGGTGATTTTAGCCTAATTATTATCCTTTATCATACCTTCACCCAAGCCAAACGTTACAAGCTTAATAAAGTCCTACTTGATCCTTGGTGTTGTATGCCTACATTAGTGGAGAGTGACTTGAAAAGCAAGCCTATGGAGTTCATTTATACACACATCTTCAATATTAAATATGATTCATTTTTATGCATAAACTCATCTGGGTTACAAGTGATTAGGTGAGAATGGCTCTAACACACACACTTGAGGAATTGAAGTGAAGCGAAACTAATCTTTGAGATGAAATTCTTGATCAAGTGCATTATTTTGAAGTTTTTCTTGGGTTATAATTAAGTACAATCTTTGAGGCCTATTTGCAAGATAAAGCATTTGTGTGTTTTAATTTTTTTGTTGATTCTGTTTCGGTTTAGTTTTTATTTCATATTGTCGTAGTTGCTCGAGGACTAGCAAAGTCTAAGTGTGGGGGAATTTGATAAGTGTCTATTTATATATCATTTTCATATCAATTCGTCCATGTTTCTTTGCTATATTCCTTGGTATTTTTATGTTTTTTGTGTGGTTTTGATGTTTGTAGGAGTTTTGGAGCAACTTGCACAAAAATGGAGTAAAACCCTTCATTTTCACCTCTGCTAGTCAGTGATCTTCTCGGATTTAATTGTTTTGATATACAATGAACCCGACGACATATTATATACCGTTGGAAAGCTCTCGAAGTCTATTTTCTGGAGAAATTTATGGTTTATAAATCCATTCAGTGTACCAAAAGTTGTAATCAAAACAGTGTGAGAAGTATAGAAATGTAATTCCACAATCACTGTAGCATGTATAATACGGGACACTGTAGCAATTCACTGTAGCAGAGTATTTAAACACATTTTAGGGTTTTATTTTAAAAACTTGAAGAGGGGAGAACGTGGAGGAGGCTGCATCTTTGGATTTCTCTCATCTCTTGGAGTTCTTGAAGGAGATTGAAGGCTTGGAAAGAGGAAGAACAACAAAACCTAAAAGATTTCATCAAATTTGCTAAGTTTTCCCTTTTCCTCTCATTTTCTGGAATGTCTCCATATTCTATTGTATTTGTGTTCTGTCTGAATATATGTAACTAAATCTGAATTGGTTGAGGGTGATTTCAAAACCCTTGATATGGTTTTTGTGAATTGATTGTACAAGGAATTGTTATCCAATTCTCTAATTGAAGTTGCTTGTATTTTCCCATGTTTAATGCTTATGATTGCTTACTGGATTGTATTTAGGTGGCCAACTGAATATAATCTGGATATTGTCTATTGCTAGACTAGAAATCTTGATCCGTAATTGTCTTGAATTTCTAATCATTAGTAGCAAAATTGTGATCAGAGATTGCAATTGGAGAATAAAACCTAAGTTAAATAATCCGAGCTTGTGTGTTTATTGCTTAGATCAACCTGTCTTTCTTTTTATAATGCATCCATTGAATTAAATTTAGAGAGCTTGTTCTGGATTGTTTAATGGATAGAGATTAAGTAAAGAGCCTATTTTATTTAACAACAAAGTAAGGAAAGATTGGGATAACAGAGCTTGTTGTTATCTACGGTTGATAACTTTAATGCTATAATTAGATGACAATTCTACAATTAATTCGCAAATCCATATCTTGTGGTAGAGAAGGATCCATTAACCAGCTTTCTCCCATTGATTTTTCATTCAAATTTACTTTCTATTTTGTTATTCTTTACTTGCATTCTTATTTCATTTAGTAAATCATTCAACAAAAATCCCCCTGTTTAGTTTATTATTGCTGGAAATAACAAATTCAATTAGAATCAATCCTCGTGGGAACGATATCTACTTATCACTTTATTACTTGTGCGACTAGTATACTTGCTAGTTTCGACGCTCACCATGTTTTCCCCAAGAGAGGTTAGCTCAGAAAGTTGTTGTTCAATGTTCGGAGTGCTTACCTCATTTACTCTCCATGGTACTTGTGGCTCAAATCCGCTACTGAATTGATAAAAGTTTACTGCCATGTTATCTAAACACAAACAATCAGAAAAGAAAAACAAAGAAAATATGAGTCAACAATGAAAACAAAATAACAAATCGATTAGAAAATCAATCCCGGCAACGGCGCCAAAAACTTGATGCGTTCGAAACTAGCAAGTATACTAGTCGCACAAGTAATAAAGTGATGAGTAAGATATCGTTCCCACGAGGATTGATTCTACTTAAATTTGTTATTCGAAAGCAAAAACAGAGTAAATGGGGGGTTTTGTTGATTGATTAACTAAGTGAAATAATAATGCAAACGAAGAATAACAAAACAGAAATTTAATTCGAATGAAAAATCAATGAGAGAAATCTGGTTAAGGGATCATTCTCTACCACAAGATATGGATTTGCGAATTAATCGTAGAATTGTCATCCAATTACACCATTGAAATTATCAACCGTAGATAACAACAAGCTCTGTTACCCCAATCTTTTCTTACTTTGTTGTTAAATAAAACAGGCTCTTTATTTAATCTCTATCCATTAAACAACCTAGAATAAGCTCTCTAAATTTAATTCAATGGATGCATTATGAAAAGAAAGACAGGTTGATCTCAGCAATAAACACACAAGCTCGGATTATTTAACCTAGGTTGTATTTTCCAATTGCAATCTCTGATCACAATTTTGCTACTAATGATTGGAAATTCATGACAATTACGGATCAAGATTTCTAATCTAGCAATAGACAACACCAGATTATATTCAGTTGGCCATTCCAAATACAATCAGTAAGCAATCATAAGCATTAGATATGGGAAAATACACGCACCTTCAATTAGAGAATTGGATAACAATTTCTTACACAATCAACTCACAAAAACTATATCAAGGGCTTTGAAATCACCCTCACCAATTCAGATTCAGTTACACATGTTCAAAAACATGGTAAATACAATACAACATGGAGACATTCCAGAAAATGAAAGGGAAGGGAAAAACTTAGTAAATTTGATGTAATTCTCTTTGGATGGTAGTTCTTCCTCTTTCCAAGCTTCCTTTCTCCTTCAAGAACTCCAAGAGATGAAAGAATTCCAGAGCTGCAGCCTCCACCACGTTCTCCCCTCTTCAAGTTATGAAAATAAAACCCTAAAATGTGTTTAAATACTCTGCTACAGTAACGTGCTATAGTGTCCCGTATTATACATGCTACAGTGATGTGTGGAATTACATTTCTACACTTCTCACACTGTTTTGATTACACCTTTCGGTACCCTGAATGGATTCATAAACCGTAAATTTCTCCAAAAAGTAGACTTCGAGAGCTTTTCAACGGTATATGATATGTCATCGGGTTCATTGTATATCAATACAATTAATTCCGAGAAGATGGTTGACTAGCAGAGGTGAAAATGAAGGGTTTTACTCCATTTTTGTGCAAGTTGCTCCAAAACTCCTACAAACATCAAAACCACACAAAAACATAAAAATACCAAGGAATATAGCAAAGAAACATGGACGAATTGATATGAAAATGATATAAAAATAGACACTTATCAATCACTTTCCTTTGCCATTCATTGATCAAATGCTGGAGAGATTATGATGCGTTCGAAACTAGCAAGTATACTATCGCACAAGTAATAAAGTGATGAGTAAGATATCGTTCCCACGAGGATTGATTCTAATTGAATTTGTTATTTCCAGCAACAATTAACTAAATGGGGGGTTTTGTTGGTTGATTAACTAGATGAAAAAACAGAATACTACGGTAATTAATGAATAACACAATGCAAACTTAATTGAAATGGGAATTAATAAATGATAGAAATCTGGTTAAGGGATCATTCTCCACCACAAGATATGGATTTGCGAATTAATTGTAGAATTATCATCCAATTGCACCATTGAAATTATCAACCGTAGATAACAAGAAGCTCTGTTATCCCAATCTTTCCTTACTTTGTTGTTAAATAAAACAAGCTCTTTATTTAATCTCTATCCATTAAACAACCTAGAACAAGCTCTCTAAATTTAATTCAATGGATGCAATACGATAAGAAAGAAAGGTTGATCTAAGCAATAAACACACAAGCTCGGATTATTTAACTTAGGTTATATTCTCCAATTGCAATCTCTGATCACAATTTTGCTACTACTGATTAGAAATTCAAGACAATTACGGATCAAGATTTCTAGTCTAGCAATAGACAATATCCAGATTATATTCAGTTGGCCACCCAAATACAATCCAGCAAGCAATCATAATCATTAAACATGGGAAAATATAAGCAACTTCAATTAGAGAATTGGATAACAATTACTTGCACAATCAATTAATAAAAACCATATCAAGGGCTTTGAAATCACCCTCAACCAATTCAGATTTAGTTACACATATTCAGACAGAATACAAATACAATACAATATGGAGACAGTCCAGAAAATGGAAGGGAAAGGGAAACTTAGCAAATTTGATGAAATCTATTAGGATTTGTAGTTCTTCTTCTTTCCAAGCCTTCAATCTCCTTCAAGAACTCCAGAAAATGAGAGAAATCCAAAGATGCAGCCTCCTCCACGTTCTCCCCTCTTCAAGTTATGAAAATAAAACCCTAAAGTGTGTTTAAATACTCTGCTACAGTGACTTGCTACAGTGCCCCGTATTATACATGCTACAGTGACTTGTGGAATTATATTTCTATACATCTCACACTGTTTTGATTACAACTTTTGGTACACTGAATGGTTTATAAACCGTAAATTTCTCCAGAAAATAGACTTCGAGAGCTTTCCAACGGTATATAACATGTCATCGGGTTCATTGTATATCAATACAATTAAATCCGATAAGATCACTGACTAGCAGAGGTGAAAATGAAGGGTTTTACTCCATTTTTGTGCAAGTTGCTCCAAAACTCCTACACACATCAAAACCACACAAAAACATAAAAATACCAAGGAATATAGCAAAGAAACATGGACGAATTGATATAAAAGTAATACATAAATAGACACCTATCAAATTCCCCCACACTTATACTTTGCTAGTCCTCGAGCAACTAAAATGATACGAAACAAAACTAAACCGAAACAGAGTCAAAGAAAAATTAAAACACACACAAATGCTTCAACTTGCAAATAGGCCTCAAAGATTGTACTTATTATAACCCAAGGAAAACTTCAAAATAATGCACTTGATCAAGAATTTTATCCGAAAGATTAGTTTCGCTTCACTTCAATTCCTCAAGTGTGTGTGTGTGAGCCATTCTCACCTGATCACTTGTAACCCGGATGAGTTTATGCATAAAAATGAATCATATTTAATATTGAAGATGTGTGTATAAATGAACTCCATAGGCTTGCTTTTCAGGTCACTCTCCACTAATGTATACATGCACAACACCAAGGATCAAGTAGGACTTTATTAAGCTTGTAACGTTTGGCTTGGGTGAAGGTATGATAAAGGATAATAATTAGGCTCAAATCACCCACAAACACATAAAATCATTCAAGATTATGTGGAGCTCAAACCCATGACATAAAAATTCATTCTTATTCATCAACTGACTCCCCCAAACTTATTCAGAACACTCGAACTCTCTTTTTTTTTCTTTTTTCTTTTTTCTTTTTTTTTTTTGTAGAAAGCAAAAGAAACTACACCCCCACACTTTGTTGTTTCATTCTTTTTAAGAACGCCCAAGTGTATAGAACTCTTTTTTTTTTCTTTTTTTTCTTTTTTTTTAAACTGCAATTCCACTCCCCCACACTTAAACAATACATTGTCCTCAATGTTTAAGTACGTGGAAGATAAGTACAGATTTTTTTTCTCTTTTTTTTTTTTTACAAATATAATAAAACTCACTTGCATTGTTCATGGCATAATCCAACCTCCTCTAACTTCCCAAAACCAGAACATAGCTCAAAATATAATTGCGAATGATTTACATGCTCATAGGTAAGGGATAAACTGTTTGGAACAAATTCAATTGAGATTAGGAAATCTTTTAGTGAGTTAACAAAGAAAAAGTTTTACAGAGGCTCAAAGGGGTAACTAGGGATCAATTTTAGTCAAGGTTGGCTCTTAAGGCTCAAACGATCCAAAGATGGCCTAAATCCTTTCCCTAATGTTGCACAGTCTAGGATTTCGCCTCGAGTGACCATCAAACAAGTTCTAGAATTCATTGAGATCTGGAGAAACACTTAAATTACATAAACTTTCTCTAAGTGAACAAATAGCTCAGTGATAATAGCTCAGTGCTCAATGTTGCGCAAGGAATCAAAAGCAAAGCGAAAACCAATAAACATTCCAAGCACACAGATCCATGCATCATTTATCATTTTCCAAGAGTTATTCTTAATTCAATCATTATCTTATCATCGACCTACAAAATGCAAGAAAAGAGGTACGTGGCGTTGTTACACTTGAGTCAAGATTGTATATTTCAACAATCCTTAGGACCAGTAGCCCGCAGACTTAAGGTTTCCAGCCTATATAACTTTATTATGAAAGAAACACTTCAAACAACATGAAATAAACAAACTACAGATTTATTTCGAGAGAATGCGTTTCAAGGGTAAAGAAACCCCATATTCTGCCATTCTCAGGTTTTTCCACAATTGTTTTTTTTTTAAATCAAAACTGATGAAGATAAAAACACATAACAACTCTAAATTACGCAAAACTAAACTCACTCCTAAAATAACAAAGTTCAACAAGTCAGCAAACAAAAACAAGTTAGTTAGAATGGGTCTAAAAAGTTTAGAAGTTAGCCTCCTTATTCGGCCATTATGGATTGAAGAGATCCAGAATGCGTTTCAAGAGAACTTGAACTTTTTTAGCCACCACTCTAAAAACCGAGATTAGAAAATATTACCTGGGACGAAAGAAATAACCTGAAAAAGCTCAAAAGAAACGACATGAAAAATCTCAAATAAACACACTAACAAGAAAGCAAACAAAAACGAAGCAAACCAGCAAATAGAGATTACAGATGGAGGGTTAAATCCAGTTGACGCCTTTTGTTGCCTTCTCCAAACCAATTTATCCGAGCCATTGTTGGATCAGGTGAATAGACGAATTCTTGTAGTTGGTCAATTAACTCTCCTGCAGTTGAAGCTGTAACCAGCATTTGCCTTGCTGACGGTGAGATGAAATTTTTTTCTACAGTTTGATCAAGAAAGGACAACAAACCATCAAAAAAATTATTAACATTTAACAAACCAATGGGTTTCCGATGGATGTTTAGCTGTGCCCAAGAGGTGATTTGAAATATCTCCTCTAATGTACCATAACCACCAGGTAAAGCTATAAATGCATCAGACTTAACAACCATATGTGCAATACGCTCATGCATGCTAGAGACCTGTAACTCTTCCCCCATTGTGTTGCCTATGATATCTCGCACAGCTAATGGTTTAGGGATATGCCGAGAACTTTACTTCCTCCCAAGGATGCAGCTGTCGACACACACCCCATTAACCCAAGACTACCCCCTCCATAAATCAAATGAATAACCCTCGCAGCTAATGTCCTACCAAGATCAAGAGATGCTGTTGTAACTCTCCATCTTTACCAAATTGCGATCCACAAAATACGCATATATTTTGGAATCGCCGAATTGGTGTTTTCTCCATTTCTAACAATGCTCTAACTTTGTGTAAGACAATGATGCAAGTTAGGTAATATGCTTTTCAAGTGCAAGACAGGTTATAGAATGACCTTTGAAAATATACAGAATGGATATATACACACGTAAAAGTCTCAAATTTGACACATGGGGACATAATTTCGGTAGGGGTTGCTCGATGCAGATTTATCGCCCCGAGATTTGAAAAAATAGATATGCTTTCGGTGGGGTTTGACAAAACCTCCACACTTGTCGCCCACGTGTGCATGAAAAATGGAGATAAACTTTCGGTGGGGTTTGAAAAAAAACCGCCACACTTGTCTTCCACGTGAAGCATGAAAAGTAAAGATATACTTTCGGTGGAGGTTGACAAAACCTCCACACTAGTCTTCCACGTGTGCTTATATCATGAGGTAGTCATCTGGTTTGTCAAAAAGAAAACTTGAAATTAAAACAAACAAAATCAATAAACAACAACAACACAAAAAACAACATTGATAATCAGATCAAACGAAACAAGAAAGAAATAAAATTCGACAACAACAACACACCTTCAAATATACAAGTAGTTGTGATTGTGGCTCACATCTTCCTCTGGTTTTACGTCCAGTAACGGCTGAAACGCCTTCTATGAGTCGGGGATTTGCTTCCATCCAGTTTTCTTATAAACTGGCAAACAGGGTCGTTTTTAGTCAGATTCCCTAGACTATAACACTGCAATTCATCACGATATTGTGTCCACAGATTAAGTTATTCACGCTGAACAAGTCCACAAGAATGTGACTCGAGAGTTAACAAACATTATCCAGCGACTCATTACTCAAACCATTCTTAATAAATGAAAGTTTATCTTCTCTATTCCTGGACGCAAAACCTAATGAACGACAAGTCTGGTTACAATTCCATCTAGCACATTTATAACATACTTGTAACCTTTTCGCTCTCCGCCTCTTGGCGTAGTAGCTCTTTCCTAGACCAGGCATGTATTTTGCGAGATTAATGTCCGGCTCACCGGACAATCTCACCTTGGCTTCGATAAGCCATCGGATATCAGCAGGCACATTTATGAGCATCAATGCCCAAAGTCTAGTCATCCGTACTTTATAAATTTTAAACACAGCATTTTGAGGAAGTGAAGGGAAATAATTACGAATGTTCGATAGAAAGATATCAGCATCCATTGAAGAGAAGAAAAGGAGAGATATTACCGATAATGCGATTGAGTTTGTTCTTCTCCCAGATATGCACGTTTTAAACCTTCGAACAACGGCTTCAACTCCCGTTTGAATGTTTCCTCAAGTTGCTGATCAATTTAATGGCCTACGAAAGGAATCTCCTCGAGACATAAAAATCGATCATTATTACCTTATTTTATTTTTCTTTTCTTTTTTTATTTATTTTTTTAAAAAACATTGGGTTGCCTCCCAATAAGCGCTTGGTTTAACGTCCTCAGCCCGACATTGGTTCCATCATGGCAGGGTCCAATCTTCGCTGTGCTTCTCTAGTGGGCTGGGATCCTTTTTCCAACAAGATACGGTCCATGCATATGGCTGGGCCTTGGATGTCAACAATCGTCCACCCAATAGCTGTTTTGTGATCTCTAAGTACTCGAACGAGTTTCTCTTCTTGTAGTGGTGCAAGGCCCATTTCTATTTTAACTGGCAAAGGATCATTCTTATCCAATAATCCATGCTTCAAATGATCTGGAAGAGGCTTAAGCTCCAAGGTAGGGGCTTTCATCATAGAAGGCAGAAGTTTCACATTAGATAAAGGAAATTGAATGCACGAAACATCATACCTATTTGTGGTTTTAGCTATGGTCTCATCTAAGCTTGCCACAGCTTCCTCCATTTCTTTGGACACTTGTATCAACCTTCTTGATTCCTTGTAATTTTCTGTCCCTATGTGCTCACTAAAAACCACTTCCAATCCATCCTTGCGAGTTAACTCAAAATGTTGTTGTGGCAAAGAATCAATAACATCAACTGCAAAAACAGAATGCAAGTCACTAAGGTACCTCATTGTCTCAAAAATATTGAAACGAATCACCTCGCCATCGAATTCCATGGTGAGAGTGCACATTGATACGGATCTTCGAGATATGGCTCTGATACCAATCTGGTACCAGAAATCTTCGAGATATGGCTCTGAATCCAATCTGATACCGGATCTTCGAGATATGGCTCTGACACCAAATCTGATACCGGGCTGCTGGATTATTATAGATGAGGATAGGATCTTCAAATTGATTATCAATTCAACCAATTGCTGGAACAAATAAAATGGAACCTAACAAATACTCAAAATAGAACCTAACAAACACTCTTTGAAAGGGATAACCAGCTCACCACCAAAGTGAACACCAATGGGATACAGATAATTCACCACCCAAGGATGTAAACCAAGGATACAGGGCTTAAAGGGATAACAAGCTCACCACCAAAGTAAACACCAATGGGATATAGATAATTCACCACCCAAGGATGTAAACCAAGGATACAGGGCTTAAACTAACTCACATCTCTATGGAATCCACCAAGAGATACAGAGTTAAGGAGAAATCAGTATAAACACTGAAATTTCACTCAAATTCGAATTCCAAACTTCACTCCCTTGAACACACAACTTTGGGGCTTTAAATAACTTGGAACAACCCTCCAAGCATAGGTAAAAGACAACAATAAAATGATTTCAACAATTACAGCTCAACTACTACATTGACAACTCAATTATTGACTAAGACTCATAAGTAAACACATTAGGTAATAAAAGCACAACCAACTAAGCTAGAAATTCAAATTCCAACCAACTAAGCAATAAAATTCAAATTCTGGAGTAGACTTTAATGCACTATTAATTATGAACCAGCTGTGAAGAGATAGTCATAGATTCCTGCAGACAACGCCAAATGACACATTGACAAATGTGTTAGAAAGCTGACTTCAAGATCTCTTATAGCCACAAATCTTGACATTTAATTCTCTGCACAGCAATACCAGTTCTTTTACGAAATTATCCCTCATTCTGGTTCATGTGCACTCCTGACCATTGTAACAATTTGCACCCCTTGATGATCTATCATGAATCCCATGGATTGCAACACTCCTGTGTCAAGCTCCCCTGGTTGAGAAAGACTCGACCTCGAGTCTTGGTTGTTGTTTTCACCAAGATAAGGACTAAGGTCAGAGACATTGAATGTGTTGGAAACACCGTAATGCTCAGGTAGCTTAACTTTGTAAGCATTCTCTCCAATGTGTTGTAAGACTTTGAATGGTCCATCAGCTCTAGGCTTCAACTTGGCATATTTTCCTGGAGGAAACCTTTCCTTTCTAAGGTGTATCCACACTAGATCTCCTTCTTTGAACTCAGCATACTTCCGATGTTTGTTTGCTGTAGCTTTATACTTCTCATTTTGCTTCAAAATCTTCTCTCGAACTTGTTCATGCAGCTTCTTGATGTTCTTAGCCCTCTCCTCTGCATCACTGCTAAATTGAGTTTTGGAAGGAATAGGAGCTAAATCCAAAGGACTTATTGGATTCTTGCCATAAACAACCTCAAAAGGACTATGACCAGTGGTTTGACTTAATGATCTGTTGTAAGCAAACTCAACTTGAGGTAAAACAAGATCCCATTGCCGTAAATTCTTACCAACATAACTCCTCAGAAGATTTCCCAAGCTTCTGTTGATAACTTTAGTTTGTCCATCTGTTTGAGGATGATGAGATGAACTAAAGTTAAGTGTAGTCCCCAGCTTTCTCCAAAGTGTACGCCAAAAATGAGATAAGAATTTTGGGTCACGATCTGAGACTATGGCCTTAGGAATGCCATGCAATTTCATAATCTCCTTGAAGTACAAATTGGCCACGTGAGTTGCATCATTTGTCTTGTTAAAGGGGACAAAATGAGCCATTTTAGAAAATCGGTCAACCACCACCATGATTGAATCTTTGTTTCGCTGTGTTCTAGGCAGTCTCACCATAAAATCCAAGCTAACATCTTCCCATGGATCATTAGGAACAGGTAATGGAGTGTACAAACCAGTGTTCTGCCCATGACTTGTTGCCACATGACAAATTGTACACATCTTCACGTGCTTCATCACATCCCTTTCCATCTTCGGCCAGTAGAAGTTTTCCTTCACAATAGCAATAGTTTTGTCTCTCCCAAAATGACCGCTAATGTCACAACCATGTGCTTCATTAATGATTAATTCTCTCAAGGAACATTGAGGAATACACAATTGGTTTGCCTTGAGTAGATAACCATCCTGCAAAACAAATTGGTTAGATGAAAACTCATTACAGTTACTCCATATTTTGCCAAAATCTGGATCATCCTTGTAAAGCTCTTTTAAAACCTCAAACCCTTCAACATTCATTTGCATAGAGGTCAGCAAAGAATGTCTTCGGCTGAATGCATCAGCCACCACATTTTGAACTCCAGATTTGTGCTTGATGGTAAAGTTGAAAGCTTGAAGAAACTCTACCCATCTGGCATGTCGAACATTAAGCTTCTGTTGGCTGTTGATGAACTTCAAAGCTTCATGGTCATAATATAGAATGAATGGTTTTGGCAAGAGATACTGACTCCAATGCTTCAAAGCTCGACAAATAGCATACAACTCTTTGTCATAAGTTGAGTACTTTTTGCGAGATGCATTCAATTTTTCACTAAAGAAAGCAATTGACCTGCCTTCCTGGCTAATAACAGCATCAATACCAATATTGGAAGCATCACATTCAACTTCAAAAACCTTGTTGAGATTTGGAGGTGATAAGATAGAAGCTTCTATCATCTTCTTTTTACTTACCAAAAGAGTTGGGATAGCACAAGGACTCCTGCTTTCCCTCACTAACTCTTTAGTGATAAGCTCATCGACCTGCCGTTGTAATTCTTCGTGTTCTGTGGGACTCATTCGATAGGCTAATTTATTTGGCAACACAGCACCTGGAACAAGATTAATGCAATGTTGTATGTCTCTCATTGGAGGAAGGCCTGGTGGTGTCTCATTTGGTATAACATCATGGTATTCTTCAAGAAGATATTTCATCTTCGGAGGTGGTTCATTACTAACTTCATTGTCTTCTAACAACAAGAACACATAAATTTCACTTCCCTTCTCCAACTCTCTTCTACATTCTGTTTGGGTAAGCAAAGCATTTCCCTCCCCTTGAGTAGGTTTAGGAAGACATTCTAACTTTGAAGGACCCAAAATAACTTTGACCCTATCTTTAAAGAATGTATAAGTATTCCTATAGCCATCATGCATTACTCTCCTATCATACTACCATGGTCTGCCAAGAAGTAAATGACAAGCATCCATAGAAACAACATCACACCATATTTCATCTTTATACTTTTTCCCAATAGAAGATGAAACAAGGCAGCGTTTGTTTACCTTGATCTCGTTATCTTTCTGAAGCCATGAAATCTTGTAAGGTTGATGATGCTTCTTTGTCTGAAGGCCAAGTTTATCAATCATCTCCGTAGACACCACATTTTCAAAGCTACCACCATCAATAATAAAGTTGCATACCTTGCCATGAGAAGAACATCTGCTATGGAAGATATTTCTGCGAAGCCAATCATCTTCTCGTTCTTGGGCAATACTCAAAATCCTTTGAATAATAAAGAGAGAATCACCTTTATCAGCATAAGTGACTTCCCCTTCATCAACAAAGTCTGGACTACCGAAATTGATCAAGGCATCTGTCTCGATCTCTTCATCACTTTCGTAAAAGTCATCAAATATTGGTGGTTTTCCATGATCCTCAAAGAAGTCATGGTCTACTTCATCATTCTCCACCGATTCATCGTTATTAGC